>JAEIFT010000438.1:0-223411 GCA_018904225.1 Lordiphosa mommai | reverse complement strand
CGGAACTGTTTCGTTTAACATTTTATAGAACCTACTTCCTCCAATCAATCACCGCTTAATAAAGGATGCGAAGCTAATACAGGGTTGCCCATATTCGACGGACCCATCTGGCAACGCCATAACTTTTGACAGAGATGTCAGATCGCTTAATGACATACCGCGTTTGAAGCGTCAGTCCAAGCAGATTTTTACCATGGAACAATACACGCCACGCGAGCGCTCTGAAATAGTTGAAATTTACATTCAACAGAACAAGTCAATTGTGAAAACAAAATTATCATGTCCGATGAAGCCCATTTCACATTGAATGGGACCGTAAATAAGCAAAATTGCCGTATTTACGCCACTGAAAATCCTCAGGAGATTCAAGAAGTGCCTCTTCATGACGAAAAAGTCACAGTTTGGTGCGGCGTTAGTGCGAAAACGGTCATTGGGCCGTTTTTCTTCCAAAATGAAAATGGCCATGCTGTTACCATCAACCAGGAGCGTTATCGCGACATGATGACCAATTTTGTGATGCCAATTATTCGTCGAAAGCGTATGAGGCAGTTCTGGTTTCAACAAGACGGCGCTCCACCGCACACAAGTCGCATAACAATCGATTTTCTGAAGAAATTGTTCGGGTCGAAAAGTGGTGATTTGGACTGGCCACCGCGTTCGCCCGATTTGACGCCGCCTGACTTCTTCTTGTGGGGATATTTGAAGTCAAAGGTTTACGTTAACAAGCCAAGGACCGTAGAAGAGCTCAAGGACAACATTCGTGAAGAAATAGCCGCTATTCCGGCCGAAATGTTGGCGAAAACGATGGAAAATGCTGCAAAAAGGGCACAATACGCCATCAACGCCAGAGGCGGCCATTTGAGAGATATCATATTCAAAAATTGATGTAAACAAATCTACTTGGAACAAATTAAATGATTAAGATTGCCAACCGCCAAATTTTTATTTTTTTCTTTGATTTTTAAAAAAACATGTGTCCGTCGAATATGGGCAACCCTGTACATAAATACAAAGATATTATTATCTTGAGCTTATCAAAGTCCAAGAAGGTATAACTGTGGGTCAGAAATCTACCATCCCTCCTTAAGTAAAGTGACAGAACTAGTTCGGAATTTTAAGAAATAGTTTGCATTTTCCACTGCATACTTTTTCGTTTATTTCGTACTAAATCTTTGAAATTTTGTACCTGAATTAAGAAATCGTTTTCTAGAATTTTTTGACTAAGTACCAAAAATTCTTGATTCAAGAATGTTTGTTCTCATGTGAACAAAATTAACCGTCGTTTTTAGACTTAAGAATGTTTCACTCTTAATTTAAGTACACCCAAGAACAAAATATATACTTGATATTCTACTCTGAACTCTGCTCTACAGTATATTAAGTTGAATATCCTACAAATGAATTCAATTTCCTTAATCTATAGTTCAACATCTCCCCAAACAAAAAACAAGAGATTTCGTTCTCACACGATTAGAGAGAGAGAGAGAGCGAGAAAAGAGATGCTTATCAGAGACTGACTGACTGACTGACTTCCTTACAAGCGAGCACAAATTCAAAAGCATTTGAACATTTCAGTTACCTGATAGCTTCTACTTGGCCATTCACTTTATTGTGACCAACAACAACAACTGATATTATTATTATTATTGTCAATGCGCGGACACAAATCGTGAAAGTAGCTAGCAAACAAAACCATTTTAATAAGTAAAATGTGCCACAAATATTTGTAGCCTGGATCCTGCTCGATCTGGTCATGATTCGGCAGCGTCGCGGAATCTTTATTAATAATATTTTGTTGTTCGGCAGTCAAAGGAGACGCGCGAGGTCAATGCAGATAAACGGGAGCCACAATCTGCTCTGCAATTGAACCTTAAACCTGCAGAGACTGCAGACAATGCAATTTGCATATTAAGACAATGGCCCACAGCCGGGTATATCTGGTCTAAAGAAACGGAAAGAAAGGCCTGGAAAAAGGCAAGAAAAGGGTCACGACAATGTGGCCGCTGGGAAAACGAAACTGAAACTACAAAAACAGAAGGAGAAAAGTTAATTGCAGAGGGGAAATTAACACTTGACCACCAGCAGCAGCACACACACAAACGAAAACTTTCCCCTAGAACAAAACAAACAGTCATAAAAACCCCAACCGAAACTGAAATGGCTAAAGGAAGCCCCGGCCAAAGTGCAGATAATATTTATGGCCAAATGACAAAAAGAAGCCACAACAGAATTTGTATCTAGTTGCGGTCTCTTGGCCATTTCTACTTTATATGCTCTCTGTTGGCCAGAGGGACACTTTTGCAATTTCATATTGCAGGCCTAAAAAAAAAAAGAAGATAGAGACTGCCATCCTGGGTGTCCTGCTTATCCTAGTATGTGTGTGTCTCTTCACAAAAGGCGGCATAAAAAACTCTCGCTGGGTCTTAACGACTTTTGTTGTCTTTTTTTTTCCGCTTCTGTTTATGTTTTGTTGCCTATCTTTTACATATATTTCCCTTTGCTGTCACATTTATCGCACTTTTATAATTAAAAGAAACAGAGAGAAAGAGAGCGCAATAAGCAAATATCAGCCACAAAATAGTGGGAATAAGAAATATGGTTAACCAGGCAAAGGCAAAGGAGTCGACTCGAATGATACCATTGAAATGGTAAGCATAAGGATTAAGTCTTAAAGGATAAAAAGCAGCAACACACACAGACTTTTGTCTTAATTAGTCAAAGTGTTTGTTTGTCCAGTCAGCTCAGAAATTAAACTTTATTATTATTGAATAATCAACTGGAAACTAGCACACATACAAATCTCTACACCAGAAAAAAATAGACATTTTAAGGTTCTTATCCGGTTTTCTCATCATCTACTGAATGAAAATCTCCATTTCAAAAAGTTTGTAATCTAAAATAAGTAAAAAAAACGGCAATATACTCTGTACCTGTCAAAGACTGTACTGTGTAAGTGCTGCCCATCACGATTGCGGCCAGTGATGCCCAAAGTAATTATTTGTTTTGCTTTAAACTCAATTATCTTTCTTGTGATCGGGAAACGTTGAATGATGGATCGACAAGTAATGATTATTAAAATATTCGAACAATCTATCTTCAAAATTGAGGGAAATATGAGATTTAATTTAAATTTCGGGGGTGGCAACTCTACTGTCGTTCATCTGATTGGAAAATTATGTATTGAGGATCGATAAGTTATGTTGATTTAAATATCTGTCTAGAAGGTTCGAACAATCTATCTTCAAAATTGAGGGAAATATTAGATTTAATTCGAATTGCGGGGGTGGCAACTCTACTGTCGTTCATCTGATCGGCAAATAATGTATAGAGGATCGATAAGTTATGTTGATTTAAATATCTGTCTAGAAGGTTCGAACAGGTACGAATTGCGGGGGGTGACAACTCTACTATTGTTCATCTGATCAGGAAATTATGTATAGAGGATCGATAAGTTATGTTGATTTAAATATCTGTCTAGAAGGTTCGAACAATCGATCTGGGAAATAAACGGGGGTGACAACTCTATCTATTGTACATTGTCGGGAATATTATCTATTTAGGATGAAAAAAATCTGTCTAGAAGGTTAAAATATTCTATCTTCAAAATTGAAGGAGATATTGTTTTTTTTTTTGTTTTTTTTTTGGGGTGGCAACTCTGTTATGGTTCATCTGATCGGAAAACGATGTTTGGTAAATGGATAAATAATGATGAGCAGAATATATGCCTGGAAGGTTCATACAATCTATCTTCAAAGTTTTTTTTTTTTTTTCGAGTCGAAGGTCCAGGTAGCTAGTGCTCGTT
The DNA here is from genome assembly GCA_018904225.1 of Lordiphosa mommai. Taxonomy (NCBI): domain Eukaryota; kingdom Metazoa; phylum Arthropoda; class Insecta; order Diptera; family Drosophilidae; genus Lordiphosa; species Lordiphosa mommai. The sequence continues at coordinate 219,609 of JAEIFT010000438.1, read as the reverse complement.
AAACTATTATTAAGTTTAGTATTGTATACTAGATTTAATTTGTTAAAATAAAAAAAAAAAAAAAATATTAAGTATTTTTTAATTCGCGGACATGGACATACAGACGGACACGGCTATATCAACTCGGCTATTGATGCTGATCCGAAGTTTATATAGTTTATAGGGTCGGCTGTTACGTACCCAATTTACTAATTGTGCCTTTGGTATAGAGTATAAAAATCAAGATTGAAATGCCTCAAAACCAGCAATGGGCAGTCTATGGCCCAAACCGTTATTTCTTTAATTTGAAGCCGCTCAGTCGACATAGTCACATGAGAAATTTTACGCACTTCGAGTTACCTGAGTTCCGGAATCGCTTAGATAACAATTAAAAGTACTAGCCCCGCATACTCCCGCTACCCTTTTGAGCTAAGACTCACAAAGATACACAGACACAAATCTGCCACCGATTCTTTTCAACTCCAACTCCCAGTGTCAACTGGTGCCGCTGCCGCTGCTGCTGCTTCTGGTCTCTCTGGGTTGTCCTATCAGTTGGCTAAATAATGATAACAATAAACAAAAGCCAACGCATTGTTGTAAACTGTTTTGCTGTTGCTGCTCTCTACTTTACTTGGTTTTTGTCTTCTTTGTTTTTTTGCCTCTTTTAATAAATTACATATTTATGTATCTTTATTTTTTTTTTTTCTTACGTTTTGGCTCCCGCTAGTTGGCATAATTGTCGCCCCAGCTCAGTGTGGCGATGCGACGCTGGGGAAGATTAACAACTTCCGAAATGGCTTTTTTAATGACACCAATTATGAGTTTCTTATCGGGAGAGCAGTAACCGACCTTCCCCTGGAACAAACAACGGACACTTCTTCTTCATTTCGAACTTTTAATGAAGTAATTTTTCCTGTTGTTCTCGTGGGGGGACAAATATTTTTACAAGAAGCGCGCAGGTGACGCGCGGGTGGTAACTTTCACTGCATTGTTTGTCATTTGTAATCTCTGGTTCTCAGGTTTCATTTTGTTGGATAATTAATCTTGTCTGACATCCTTGACTGGGCTTCATTATGTAATTCTCAAATTCAACTTCAGTTGAACAGTTTTCAATTTTGTTTGCACTGATAATTTGTGGTCTAATGAAGCACCCAATGTCAATTGGCTGACCAACTTCAGCTTCATCTCCATCTCCATCTTTATCCACTCAATTGTGCAACGTCATCTTCGTATGTACACGAAGTAGCCCCCCTGCAATCGGATTGATTAATTAAATGTAATTGAGTTTTAATAGGCACCACCCCCCACCCACCCACCTGCTCAGCCAGTTGCGGGTGTCACTGAAGGCCGCGTGGGTCGTCCGATATGGAACCTCATTAATGACTTGACTTTGACTTTGGAATCTGTGCAAGATTGGGAAAGCCACACGCTCGAGTCAAGCTTAACAATCACTTAGCGCATTATTAAAAACGCTTTTTGATTGCGCTTTGGCGTGTTTACGGTTCAAATACGACCGATTGAAATCGATAGGCGTGTATGCTGGCGGCTTTAAGATGGTACACTAACTTTAACACAGACGGAGTCTAGACGAACTAGGTGACAGCAGTTAATAAAAATGAACATCATAGAAAAACAAAGTTATGATTTTTTGCATTATTATTATAGCTTGGGCATTTCACATTCATCCACTTCAAACCATTTTCAAAAATTCGAAATAGTTTAGGAGATATTGCCATTTTAGTGGAGCTAAGTTCATGCTTCAGGAAGCACTCAATACCAATTAAGAGGGTCTTTTACCTTTGAAAAATATTTTTTTTCGATTTTTTTGTTTTGCATTATTATTATAGCTTGGGCATTTCACATTCATCCACTTCAAACCATTTTCAAAAATTCGAAATAGTTTAGGAGATATTGCCATTTTAGTGGAGCTAAGTTCATGCTTCAGGAAGCACTCAATACCAATTAAGAGGGTCTTTTACCTTTGAAAAAATATTTTTTTTTTCGATTTTTTTGGTTTTGCATTATTGTTATAGCTTGGGCATTCCACATTCATCCACTTCAAACCATTTTCAAAATTCGAAATAGTTTAGGAGATATTGCCATTTTAGTGGAGCAAAGTTCTTGCTTGAGGAAGGACTCAATACCAGTTAAGAGGGTCTTTTACCTTTGAAAAATTTTTTTTTTGATTTTTTGTTTTTGCATCATTGTTATAGCTTGGGCATTCCACATTCATCCACTTCAAACCATTTTCAAAAATTCAGAAATAGTTTAGGAGATATTGCCATTTTAGTGGAGCAAAGTTCTTGCTTGAGGATGCACTCAATACCAATTAAGAGGGTCTTTTACCTTTGAAAAAATTTTGTTTCGATTTTTTTGTTTTGCATTATTGTTATAGCTTGGGCATTTCACATTCATCCACTTCAAACCATTTTCAAAAATTCGAAATAGTTTAGGAGATATTGCCATTTTAGTGGAGCTAAGTTCATGCTTGAGGAAGCACTCAATACCAATTAAGAGGGTCTTTTACCTTTGAAAAATTTTTTTTTTCGATTTTTTGTTTTGCATTATTGTTATAGCTTGGGCATTCCACATTCATCCACTTCAAACCATTTTCAAAAATTCAAAATAGTTTAGGAGATATTGTCATTTTAGTGGAGCTAAGTTCATGCTTCAGGAAGCACTCAATACCAGTTAAGAGGGTCTTTTACCTTTGAAAAAAAATTTTTTTTCGATTTTTTGTTTTGCATTATTATTATAGCTTGGGCATTCCACATTCATCCACTTCAAACCATTTTCAAAAATTCGAAATAGTTTAGGAGATATTGCCATTTTAGTGGAGCTAAGTTCATGCTTCAGGAAGCACTCAATACCAGTTAAAAGGGTCTTTTACCTTTGAAAAAAAATTTTTTTTCGATTTTTTGTTTTGCATTATTGTTATAGCTTGGGCATTCCACTTCATCCACTTCAAACCATTTTCAAAAATTCGAAATAGTTTAGAATAGTTCTGCTTCAGGAAGCACTCTATACCATAAAGGGGTCTTTTACCTTTGAAAATATTTTTCGATTTTTTCGACGCTTTCGCTGGCGTGTTTACGGTTCAAATACACGTTGAACGAAGCGTGTGCGGCGGCTTTAAGATGGTCACTAACCGACGGAGCGGGAGGTGACGGTTATGATCTGACAAACAAAGTTGCTCAGGGCCCGTAAAGAATATAGTTTAGGATATTGCCATTTTAGTGGAGCGAGGTGCGGTGAGGAAGCACTCAATACCATTAAGAGGGGTCTTTTACCTTGAAAAATTTTTTTCGATTTTTGTTTGCATTATTGTTATAGCTTGGGCATTCCACATTCATCCACTTCAAACCATTTTCAAAAATTCGAAATAGTTTAGGAGATATTGCCATTTTAGTGGAGCTAAGTTCATGCTTCTGGAAGCACTCAATACTAATTAAGAGGGTCTTTACCTTTGAAAATATTTTTTTTTTCGATTTTTTGTTTTGCATTATTATTATAGCTTGGGCATTCCACATTTATCCCCTTTAAACCATTTTAAAAAATTCGAAATAGTTTAGGAGATATTGCCATTTTAGTGGAGCAAAGTTCTTGCTTGAGGAAGGACTCAATACCAGTTGAGAGGGTCTTTTACCTTTGAAAAAATTTTTTTTTTCGATTTTTTGGTTTTGCATCATTGTTATAGCTTGGGCATTCCACATTCATCCACTTCAAACCATTTTCAAAAATTCGAAATAGTTTAGGAGATATTGCCATTTTAGTGGAGCTAAGTTCATGCTTCTGGAAGCACTCAATACTAATTAAGAGGGTCTTTTACCTTTGAAAATTTTTTTTTTCGATTTTTTGGTTTTGCATCATTGTTATAGCTTAGGCATTCCACATTCATCCACTTCAAACCATTTTCAAAAATTCAAAATAGTTTAGGAGATATTGCCATTTTAGGGGAGCTAAGTTCATGCTTCAGGAAGCACTCAATACCAGTTAAAAGGGTCTTTTACCTTTGAAAAAATTTTTTTTTTCGATTTTTTTGTTTTGCATTATTATTATAGCTTGGGCATTCCACATTCATCCACTTCAAACCATTTTCAAAAATTCGAAATAGTTCAGGAGATATTGCCATTTTAGTGGAGCTAAGTTCATGCTTCAGGAAGCACTCAATACCAGTTAAAAGGGTCTTTTACCTTTGAAAAATATTTTTTTTTCGATTTTTTTGTTTTGCATTATTGTTATAGCTTGGGCATTCCACATTCATCCACTTCAAACTATTTTAAAAAATTCGAAATAGTTTAGGAGATATTGCCATTTTAGTGGCGCTTACTTCATGCTTCAGGAAGCACTCAATACCAATTAAGAGGGTTTTTTACCTTTGAAAAATTTTTTTTTCGATTTTTTTGTTTTGCATTATTATTATAGCTTGGGCATTCCACATTCATCCACTTCAAACCATTTTCAAAAATTCGAAATAGTTTAGGAGATATTGCCATTTTAGTGGAGCTAAGTTCATGCTTCAGGAAGCACTCAATACCAGTTAAGAGGGTTTTTTACCTTTGAAAAATTTTTTTTTCGATTTTTATGTTTTGCATTATTGTTATAGCTTGGGCATTCCACATTCATCCACTTCAAACCATTTTCAAAAATTCGAAATAGTTTAGGAGATATTGCCATTTTAGTGGAGCTAAGTTCATGCTTCAGGAAGCACTCAATACCAATTAAGAGGGTCTTTTACCTTTGAAAAAAATTTTTTTTTTCGATTTTTTTGTTTTGCATTATTATTATAGCTTGGGCATTCCACATTCATCCACTTCAAACCATTTTCAAAAATTCGAAATAGTTTAGGAGATATTGCCATTTTAGTGGAGCAAAGTTCATGCTTCAGGAAGCACTCAATACCAATTAAGAGGGTCTTTTACCTTGAAAAATATTTTTTTTTCAATTTTTTTGTTTTGCATTATTATTATAGCTTGGGCATTCCACATTCATCCACTTCAAACCATTTTCAAAAATTCGAAATAGTTTAGGAGATATTGCCATTTTAGTGGAGCTAAGTTCATGCTTCAGGAAGCACTCAATACCAATTAAAAGGGTCTTTTACCTTTGAAAAAATTTTTTTTCATTTTTTTGTTTTGCATTATTATTATAGCTTGGGCATTCCACATTCATCCACTTCAAACCATTTTCAAAAATTCGAAATAGTTTAGGAGATATTGCCATTTTAGGGGAGCTAAGTTCATGCTTCAGGAAGCACTCAATACCAATTAAGAGGGTCTTTTACCTTTGAAAAAATATTTTTTTTCGATTTTTTTGTTTTGCATTATTGTTATAGCTTGGGCATTCCACATTCATCCACTTCAAACCATTTTCAAAAATTCGAAATAGTTTAGGAGATATTGCCATTTTAGTGGAGCTAAGTTCATGCTTCAGGAAGCACTCAATACCAGTTAAAAGGGTCTTTTACCTTTGAAAAAATTTTTTTTTTCGATTTTTTGTTTTGCATTATTATTATAGCTTGGGCATTCCACATTCATCCCCTTCAAACCATTTTCAAAAATTCGAAATAGTTTAGGAGATATTGCCATTTTAGTGGAGCTAAGTTCATGCTTCAGGAAGCACTCAATACCAGTTAAAAGGGTCCTTTACCTTTGAAAAATTTTAATTTTTTGTGATTTTTTTGTTTTGCCTTATTCCTAAACCCCACTTTTTTGAGCTTGGAAAATACTTTAACTAATAAATATATCTAACTAAATATTTTGAGTTGCACTCTGAAAAAAAAAAAAAATAATTTTAACACGCCTGTAAAAAAAAAAATTTTTTTCAACACGCGTGTAAAATATTTTTATTTTTTTTTAAATTCTGAAAATGTGTAAAATATTTTTAATTTTTTTTTTTAATTCTGGAAAATTCTAAAAAAAAAGTATTGAAAATACCTTAAATATAAAAAATACCAACAAATTACTAAAAATTCAAAATTGGTCAAAATAATAATAAAACAAAAAAAATATTTCAAACATAAAATAAATTAAACACTTTCGATTTAATTTGATTTGGTTAAACAAGTGACAAATTTCAAGCAATAAAGGGTATTTCAGCTATTCGCCTAGCTCGCTGTCTCTATCCATTGGAGCGGCCTTTTAATTGACCATGGCCAAGAAGTCGCACTTGGAAATGTCTCAATCAAAAATAATAAAGATACCAAAAACCCACAGCAAATCTACATAAATTTTGTTGTGGTTGAGAAGAAAAACCGATAGAGAGAGAGAGGAGGCAGATACAAACACACAGATATGTTTGTATGTACATCGAATCGAAACTTTTTCTTTTGTTGTTGTGCCACGCCCCGTCATCAAAAAAGTGTTGTTGTTTGATAATTTGCATTTGATTATGTGTTGTTGTGTTTGCCGCTGGCTGCCAAAAATGTGTGTCCGGCAAAAGGCTTTGATTTCTAATCTAAGCTGTTAGATCTGGACAAGGGTCTTATGATATTTGAGATCTCTGGCTGTGAATGTGTTGCAGTTGTCGAACATAACATGCCGCTAATAAGCTCGTTTCCAAAAACAAAAACCAAAAAATTAATAACATCATCGTGAAAGGAAAACCTACGTGGGGCACAAATTTATGTGCCCCCAAAGGCGGCAGCGGCGGCGGCGGCAACAAGAACAACAACGGCTACAATAACAAAAGGCAACTCAATAACAATAAAAATAACAAGATGTCATAAAATGAATAGCCCAACGAAATAACAAGTACGAGTAGAACGACAAGCTCCAAAAAAAAAAAAAAAGGAAACGCCAAGAGGAAAGCCAAATAAATAAATAAGTGAATGCAAAAAGGGGGCGTTGGTTGGGGGTGGGGGCGAGGTAAAGTGTGCAAAAAAGGATAATTACGTGCTCAAGATTTTTTTTTTATGCGAAACAGCCAAATTAAAGTAAGACTAAGGCAGGGAAGAGGGTAATTTGCCTTTGGCAAATAAACAACAACATAAGCAGCAAAAAAATAAAGAGAGATAACAACCACCGCATTAAAAAAAAAGAACTCTAAAGAAAATTTGTCAAAAATGTCACAAATTTTGTTAAAGAAAAGGAAGCCTGAAAAGTATTAGGACAATATAGCTGAGTAGTCTTCAATTAGGCAGTTATCTTGCCAGTCAGCTGACGTGCTTAAGTCAGTTGGGAATTGTAGCGATCGCTTAAAAAGAATCTGTCGTATTTGGTTTGAGAAATTCGGGTTCGACCACATTCATTTGAATAGATTTTAGTTCGAGTTTTTCTTCTGTGTAGGCAATATATTGTATCTTCCTGGAGCTCTTGGACTAGAAGGTACAAATGCTTGTAAAATTTTTTCATCTATATTCTCTTAGACCATTTTCGAAGCAACCTATAACATCGTTGATAGATTTAATATTTGATTATTGTTTCCTATTGCTCCTCCCATTATCTTCCATTCTTTGGAATCAGACGTAGAGACATTGCAAGTTGAATTTTGAGAATAATCTCATTTAGAATTTCTTTCGTTTGAAACATTATTTTTGCATAAGTGGTTCGGTTCGGGTTCAGGTTCGAGGCGTCAAAAATGTAGAAGGTTCGGTTCATGGTCCGGTTCGGGCAATTCAAAAACCCGAACTGAACCGGTTCTCAGTGTTTCGTTTCCGGACCGAACAGTACTTAAGGCAGGGCCGGCCAAATGGGGAGGACTGAACTATGAGCTTGTGTTGGTGAGTGCCACAGTAGACAGTTTTTTTAAACTGTTCGTGCTGGATTAACTGATCACGGATATGCATGATTTTGAAAATCAACATGCCACGAAATGGACCACAGCCTGCTCCCATCTCTAGTCGGAGAACCTTAAGTACTTGGATACAAAAATAATGCTATATCACAGTGAATGACGAAATGAGCTGTCCATTTCAGAAATAGTAAAGAGAAAATTCACAAAAAACAAAAACAGCTTGATAAGCATTTCAAAGAGTGACTCAAGTATGAAAAATCAGATATGGGTGCCTTGATTACTCACAATTGAACACAAAGAATGTTTTATTTGAGTGTTTGACGAATTTTCACAGCAATTAAGGAGGTTTGCATTTAATACAGTCGCATGTTAAAGTCTGACTAAAAACTTAAACAAGTTAAAGCTGTGCGCCAGATGGGTGCCGCGATTTAGCCAAGTTTTAGCCACCCTGGCCCTTCAACCAAGGCATAAATCGACTGAAAGATAGTACAGGGTTGCCCATATTCGACGGACCCATGTTTTTTTTTTAAAAATCAAAGAAAAAAATAAAAATTTGGCGGTTGGCAATCTTAATCATTTAATTTGTTCCAAGTAGATTTGTTTACATCAATTTTTGAATATGATATCTCTCAAATGGCCGCCTCTGGCGTTGATGGCGTATTGTGCCCTTTTTGCAGCATTTTCCATCGTTTTCGCCAACATTTCGGCCGGAATAGCGGCTATTTCTTCACGAATGTTGTCCTTGAGCTCTTCTACGGTCCTTGGCTTGTTAACGTAAACCTTTGACTTCAAATATCCCCACAAGAAGAAGTCAGGCGGCGTCAAATCGGGCGAACGCGGTGGCCAGTCCAAATCACCACTTTTCGACAAAAATTTCTTCAGAAAATCGATTGTTATGCGACTTGTGTGCGGTGGAGCGCCGTCTTGTTGAAACCAGAACTGCCTCATACGCTTTCGACGAATAATTGGCATCACAAAATTGGTCATCATGTCGCGATAACGCTCCTGGTTGATGGTAACAGCATGGCCATTTTCATTTTGGAAGAAAAACGGCCCAATGACCGTTTTCGCACTAACGCCGCACCAAACTGTGACTTTTTCGTCATGAAGAGGCACTTCTTGAATCTCCTGAGGATTTTCAGTGGCGTAAATACGCATTTTGCTTATTAACGGTCCATTAATGTGAAATGGGCTTCTTCGGAGAAAGCACGTTGAGTTTTCACAATTGACTTGTTCTGTTGAATGTAAATTTCAACTATTTCAGAGCGCTCGCGTGGCGTGTATTGTTCCATGGTAAAAATCTGCTTGGACTGACGCTTCAAACGCGGTATGTCATTAAGCGATCTGACATCTCTGTCAAAAGTTATGGCGTTGCCAGATGGGTACGTCGAATATGGGCAACCCTGAAAAATTAGATATCCTTGATTACTCACAATTTTCACAAAGAATGTTTTATGTGAGTGTTTGACGAATTTTCACAGCAAGAGGTTTGCATTTAATACAGTCGCATGTTAAATTGAGCTAAAACTCAAACGCTGTGAGAAATAGATTTAGCCCCCTGGCCCTAAACCGCTAAATCGACCCAATAGTAGTTCCTCTTTGCCACAATTTCAAGGCTTTAGTTTTTTGAGCTTAGAAAAGATATGAAATAATGCTGCGTCCTAGCTTAAAAAAGCATATCAAGCTAAAGCAAAACAATATACCAACAAAAATCTTCTCTGTGTTGTTTTTTCCTTGTTATTTCCGGTACTTGTAGGACCACTCTCTCGTAAGCATCCTGTTGAGTTTTTGCCTTTTTTTCTGCATCGATGACTTAATCTCCTGGTCTGTTAGCGCCTGTCCAATAAAAGCTACGTGCAAAACAAAAGCCCAAAGTCAAGAAATCTCATTCAAAGTTGTCAGAAACCCGCCGCCCTCCTCCAATTGCTGCCTGTCCAGCGTTTGGTTGGGCTTAAGGCTTGTCGAAAAAAAAAAGAGGAAACCCTTTTACCTGGCCAAAAACAGGTGTCTTTATCTACTCCATCCTATGCCATCCAACTTCACAAATAAAAAGGGATTCGAAGGGTGAACTTCAATTTCGAAATATTTGTGTAAAATTTAATTAAAGTAAAAATGCCCAAAATAACATTGATGGGATGGATGGATGGTTGGTTGACTGACTAGAGGGGTGAAAAGCAAATTTAATTGGAAACAGGTGGTCAAGGGGGATGGGAACCCACCACCCACGCTACTAGTGCTCTCTAAATACGTGCAATTATCGAGCAAAGAAAACAGACCACAATTTGTTCTGTCTTAAATCATGGCAAGAGCCATGGACGACGCCTCTGGGGGCTGCCGCGTTGCCTGTCAGCGAGCAAATTTATTCTCAACACAAAAAAATACGAGGCACAGAAGTTGCGCAAGTGGCCCCACAATGACGCCAACGTTGTAGGTGTGAAGTGCAATCAAACTGCAGCAGGTGCCAAAGTTGTTTAATCACAAGACTTTAACACACAATTTGTGTTCCAAATCGAGGCTATGGGCTGGGCCAACCAACCTCATTTTCCCTTCGTTTTTTCCCAACTCAAATAAAAAGCTCATTAGGCGAGTTGACCAAATTGTCACTTCCCCTCCGCCCCCCCCCATCGCCCTACACAAATACAAATAATCACTAAAACAACACACAGAAAAAAATAAAATAAATAAAAAAAAAAAAAGCCAAATCGAGAAATCGTCAAAAGCAATTAAAATTGAAACAGTCGAATGCTGATGAAGAGTAGAGGGGAGGGGGGGGAGGATTGATGTGCAGGTGCGGTGGTAAGCCTTGGGGCCAGACAAATAATTAACTCAAAGTTGGGTGCAAAGTTTAGCAAAAGGGAGCGAGGGGGGGAGGGGGAGAGAGTGTTAAAGGGGCAGTTAACACACATTTACACAGCAGCAGCTTTCACACAGACACTATTAGGGCAGGTAAGCTTTGAAAGCAAATGCCTAGTTAATAGACAGCAGCTTTTGAAAGCTCACTAATACCAAGACCAACGATCCTTACTCTGATCAGACAATACTTAAGTTTGGGCAAAAGTAAAATTCTTCTTTACCTACAGTTAAACTTGCACTTAAACTTCTTCAGTAGTAGTTTAAAGTTGACTTTAGTGATGTATCATTTTCTGGTCATTTACAGTGGCAGTTGCTAGTTTGTGTTCTCCGTGGCAAGGTGCAGCGGCAATAATAAAAAGCCAACAAAAGTAAAGGAGGAGGAGGAGCAAAACTCGAATCGCATGTCCAAGTGTTTTGAAGCGTGGAACTTTGGGTAGCTGCTGCTGTTGCAGCCACATCTTCTGAGCATAAGTCAACATGTCTGCGGCAACACCATGTGCCAGTGCCCATGTTGTTGTTGCATGCATAAATCTGTTGCATGTTGTAAATGTTAAACTCGGCAGCAACTTCAACTTCATCGGCGTCGGCGTCGGCGGCGTCGACGTTTTTCATCTGAGTTGCATCTTTGGCGCATTTGCGCTTCAGTGCGATTTATTTGCCCGTTGTTTGTAATGCCATTTATTGCTGTTGTTGTTGTTAAATGCTTATTTACATTACGTTTAGCGGCACTTGACGTTGCATCGTCGGCAGCTCCTCCAAAAACTGCCAACTCCCATTCGCCAACTTCTCGCTTTTTTTTTGGTGTGTTTCCTTTTTGGCGGCAAAGGTAAAAAAAAAAAGAAGAAGAAAACCCGAGCTGCGCGCCGCTGCACACATTTTGATTTATGTCGGCAATGTTGCTGCTAGTTTTGTTTTTTTTTTTTTTTTTTTTAACTTTTTATATGCCATACATATCATTAGCCAAGTCTTGGAGCATGGGTTGCGCTTAAAGTTTTAAAATAAACTTAAGAAATTTTAAACTTAATTTTAAATCCACTTTGAGCCAACTCGGAACTAAAACTTGTCCCACGAGCTAAAATTTTCTATACTTTTTTTTTTGTTGTTGGTTAACTTAAGTTTTAAAAGGCAGGCAGCAGCAACTCAGCAGCATGTGTATTTGTGATTCATACCAACGTTATTTTATGTGTGCATTCATAATGCCTTTGCCAATGTTTAAAAAAACGTCTTCTTTCTTTTTCAGTTTGTACCAACATTATTTTTGAGCCGATCTTTATGAATTTTGGTTTGGACCAAATACAATGGAATGTAATCTTTTAATTTCGGAAAATTCAACCCCCAAGCTTGAAAAAAGGGAGGACTGGGGTGAGTTTAAGAACAAAAGTTATTTTTCAACCGACATATATGTAATTAGATGATATTTAGGCCAATTCCGAATTTCGATTTCGATCGAAATTGTGTTAATTGCGTTATTAGACTTTTAACTTCCAATTTTCATTTATCTTCAATCGAATTATCTAATCCTTTTTTGGAAATCAGATCTCCTACCAATTCCGACTAATCGGATTCGAAAACGAGAACAGGCCTGATAATGAAAATTTATGCCCTGTGTCCCTTAAGGAAATAAGGATCCAAAGAAGAAGAAGATATATGAAATTCTGGGCTAAAAAATTTGAAAAAAAAAAATTTGGGCCTAACAGGGCCAAACAGATAGAAAAATTATATTTTTATTACGAACAATATATCTCCTAGGTCGGAAAATGGGAGCAGGGGACATTAAGTAGAGTAAGTCCGTTTTTTCGTATACCGAGATCGGTGAGATTATGTTAAGGAGGCTTTTAAGGAACTCTAACACTTGTTTTTGGAACGGAAAAAAAAGTAATTGTTGGCTTTTATACACTTGAAAAGTGTATATTAATTTTGCCCAGAAGTTTGTAACGCATAGAAATATTCATTTCCGACCCCATAAACTATATATATTCTTGATCAGGACGACGAGCTGAGTTCATTTCCGTCCGTCCGTCTGTCCGTCTGTCTGTTTCTACGCGAACTAGTCTCTCAGTTTTAAAGCTATCGAGCTGAAATTTTGCACAGAGTCTTCTTTTTACTGCACGCAACTAATATGTCGGAACCGGCCGGATCGGATGACTATATCATATAGCTGCCATAGGAACGATCGGTCTAAGAACTAGTTCTAGTTAGAAAAACTTTTTTTTTTTCCATCGTAGCGTCACTAATCTTGGTATATGTTAGTTTTATATGCTTCCACATAATTCTGAAAAAATTTATCAAAATCGGATGACTATATCATATAGCTGCCATATAAAGGGTCGGTCAAAAAATAGTTCTAGTGGAAAAACTTTTTGTTTTCCATCGTAGCGTCACCAATCGTGGTATATATTAGTTTTATATGCTTCCACACAATTTCGGAAAAATTTATCAAAATCGGATGACTATAGCATATAGCTGCCATAGGAACGATCGGTCGGAAAATAAGTTTTAGTGAGAAAAACTTTTGTTTTCCATCTAGCGTCACTAATCTTGGTATATGATAGTTTCATATGATTTCACATAATTCTGGAAAAATGTATCAAAATCGGATGACTATATCATATAGCTGATAAAAAGGTCGGTCAAAAATCTAGTTCTAGTGGGAAAAACTTTTTTTGTTTTTTATCGTAGCGTCCCCAATCTTGGTATATATTAGTTTTATATGCTTCCACATAATTTTGAAAAAATTTATCAAAATCGGATGACTATAGCATATAGCTGACATAGGACCGATCGGTCGAAAAATGTGTTTTACTAAGAAAATTTTTTTTTGTGGAATCAAATTTTTATTAACAATGATTTAAAAATTTTAAATATCCGATATCTATATCCTATATATATTTTCCCGGTTAAATCAGTTGGAGTAAAGTTTTTCAAGTGTATTAAAACTTCGGCACAGTCGAAGTTAGCTTTGCCTTCTCGTTTTAGGAATGGATTGGATAAAAAACTAAGCAATTCGTGCTGCTATTTAAAACTCCTTTTTCTGGGATCTTAGAGCAACAGTTGATCACAATATTTGAGTTTGGGAGCTGTTCAAAATCAGAAAAGAAAAAACTCTTTCAGGCGAGGCTCGATTCGAGCAGCGATCCATACACGGTGTCTGTTTGTTTTTGTCAGCGCAAGTCCCGGTCTTTTTTTTTGTTGCTCAATTGCTTGTGCGACAGAGTGGCACCAGTTACCCAAAAAAGGCCTGCCCACCGCTGGTTTAAAGTAAGACGATGTATATAAAATTCGGTTGGGAAGCTTTATGGGGGAAAAAATTGAAATTTTATTAGAATCTAACTCCAGGTCGGAAATGTCTCAACGAATTGGGCTTATATAACGGCTATACTGCTAACGGTATTATGCAAGTGCTTTGATTTAAATATAAAGTTTAAATTGTGTGTTCACGCAAGTCGAGCGTTTGCTGTCGAAAATTTTATATTTTGTATATTTTTGGGGGTGGCTTATTAAGCACTGATTATTTGGTTTGTTTTTGTTGATTTGCAGCGGCAAAACAAAGGCATAAAAACTTATTGTTGTTTGCGAAATTCAGCCTATTTTATGTTATTTACAGTTTGTGTAAATGTGCAGCCATTGTTGTTAAATAGCAAATTTGATATTTATGATATATTTTTACAGAAATTAATGAGGCTTTGTTTTAGCAATTTCAATATCATTTAAATTATTTTACATTTAAGGCCTGTACGCAAATGAGATAAAAATTTATTTATATGGATCATTCTTTTTTATACCGAAGGGTTTAAGGAAGGAAAGTTGCTATTGGTGGTTTTTGGTTTAAGATTTTAGAACTTTTCAAGCCACCCACATAGATTTACAAACCAATCCCTGAGCTGACTTTATCCTCGCTTTCAATGGTCCCAAAGTATCTCTTGATGTTGCTGCTGCTGTGTCTATTGTTGTAGTCAGTTGCCGCTGCCGCTGCTGCTGCTGCTGCTGCTGCTGCTGTTGCTGTTGTCATGGCATATTATTATTTTTGTTGTTGTTGCGCATGAGCAACTGCAACTCAAGTCCGGCTGTGTCCATTCCCATTTCCATTTACCATTTCGCATACTACTTGGGCTTAGCCCAAGAATTTCGAATTCAAAAGAATTGTTTGCCAAGGCGCAAGTGCAGCAGCTGTGCCAAACAAACAAACAAACAAACAAACATATTGAGGAGGGGATTGACACGCAAACAGATGTTGTTGTTGCTGCTGCTGCTGCTATGAAAATGATTTAATAGATTCCACGAAATATCCAAAACTTTACTCGACTCATCCCGGGGCATATGTTGACATTTCGGGGAACTGAGTCTGGGCCTGGCCTGGCATTGACAGCTTATTAAAAATTTATCTAACAGCGCCATGAAGTATGCAACAAACGGAGAGAACGGAGCAGGGAAGAACCCAAGCCCCTGATCCAATTAACTGCTTACACAAAACACAAATGGCCAGACAAATAGAGAGCCAGAGAGCGGGCACAGAGAGGAAGGACCGGAGTGGTCAACATTCATAGACATATGCCGGGGACTCAACCAGCTTTGCAATCCCCTCAAATAATAACAGTAAAAATCAACGCATGGCATTCGTCCTCACATATCCTTGCTTGACTGGCCTGTGGCTACACTCCAACAAACGACAAGGACCGGACAGAAAGGGAAGGTGGTGCCTGAAGAGGTCGCTTAGCTCATCTCCTTTGGCTTTGCCTACCTTTTTTTTCCCTGCGTTTTGATGCCCTTCCAACAAGCAAAGGGGCATGAATTTGGCTATGTTGACTGTCAAAGGTGGCGCGAATGGTTTATGGGTTAATCACGCATCGAAATCGGAACCGGAATTAATGTTCAAGGTTTATTGAGAGCCGAAAACCCTCAACTGTTGTAATTGGTCCCGCTAAAAGTGGAACCATACGACTTTCTAAACAACTGAATGTCAGGGAAATCTTCAATCTTGTATTGTTTGAAAAGAAGTAGTCTAGAACCGAACTTGGGGTACATTTGTACCCCAAAAAACTTTTAACTCAAGATGAACAAAAATGTATACATTACAAGCTATCCCAGCAGACTGGCTTCCCTGCTATTTCTTGCTCATATATAATGAAAATGTTTACGTATTTAGCAACTTAATGGAATGGGTGGTTTTATAGGGATCTTGGGGATCCGTGGTAGAAGACCAACTCTACCTAAAAACTTGCCGTTCAAATCAAAATCAACTTTATATTTTATTCAATTTCTAGTATATATCTTAAATCATATCTGAGAAATGGCCCTAAGCGCTTTTGAACTGGTTCGAAAACGGTATTGTGTTTAACTCCAAATTATCCACCAACACACCAAATTTTAAGTTCCCAGCTTAAATATTGTCTTAGATATGGCACCTAAACACTTTTGAACCACTTTTTGAACTGGTTCTAGGAAAATAAATAACTTTATATTATCAGTCCTAACACCAAATTTTAAGACCATGGAATCGATCTTAAAACGGTCAAACGGTTAAAAACTCACCTACATACCATTTTTCACAGATATGTCTCTAAATCAACCTTGGTTCATCAATATATACAAAAAAGTACAGGGTTGCCCATATTCGACGGACCCATCTGGCAACGCCATAACTTTTGACAGAGAGTGTCAGATCGCTTAATGACATACCGCGTTTTAGAGCGTCAGTCCAAGCAGATTTTTACCATGGAACAATACACGCCACGCGAGCGCTCTGAAATAGTTGAAATTTACATTCAACAGAACAAGCAAAATTGTGAAAACTCACAATTATCATGTCCGATGAAGCCCATTTCACATTGAATGGGACCGTAAATAAGCAAAATTGCCGTATTTACGCCACTGAAAATCCTCAGGAGATTCAAGAAGTGCCTCTTCATGACGAAAAAGTCACAGTTTGGTGCGGCGTTAGTGCGAAAACGGTCATTGGGCCGTTTTTTCTTCCAAAATGAAAATGGCCATGCTGTTACCATCAACCAGGAGCGTTATCGCGACATGATGACCAATTTTGTGATGCCAATTATTCGTCGAAAGCGTATGAGGCAGTTCTGGTTTCAACAAGACGGCGCTCCACCGCACACAAGTCGCATAACAATCGATTTTCTGAAGAAATTGTTTCCGGGCCGTTTGAGAAAAGTGGTGATTTGGACTGGCCACCGCGTTCGCCCGATTTGACGCCGCCTGACTTCTTCTTGTGGGGATATTTGAAGTCAAAGGTTTACGTTAACAAGCCAAGGACCGTAGAAGAGCTCAAGGACAACATTCGTGAAGAAATAGCCGCTATTCCGGCCGAAATGTTGGCGAAAACGATGGAAAATGCTGCAAAAAGGGCACAATACGCCATCAACGCCAGAGGCGGCCATTTGAGAGATATCATATTCAAAAATTGATGTAAACAAATCTACTTGGAACAAATTAAATGATTAAGATTGCCAACCGCCAAATTTTTATTTTTTTTCTTTGATTTTAAAAAAAAAAAACATGGGTCCCTGTATATGTAACAAGTACGTTTAGTAAACAATTCTAAAAATATATAGTAGACAGCGATCGACATACGGAAATGTTCGCTATAAGTCTTTGGGGTACAATTGTACCCCGGTAAAAGTCTTTAGTATAGCGAGAGTTTTTTTCATGCTAAAAATTTATTTTTTATCATTCCTACGCTACAAGTCACAAAGACTAGTGACAAGAATAAACTATTGTGACAAAATAAATTTTTATTTCAACTGAGTACAGGCCTTTAATCTAAAATGTTCTGTATGCAGTCCAATTATATAAAATACAACTAAACACTTTGAAAAATGTATTTTAATTTGATTGATTTTCATTCAAATATACCGGGGGTACAAATGTACCCCACGTTAGTTTTCAGTCATATATTTTGAGAGTGCAAGTTTTTAAGCTAAGGTCACACTCAGGATTAGGTTATATACTTTCTCACTTGATTTTCTATTATCTTGATTCTAAGAAACGGAAGAGTGTATCAGTCTTCGTTGATGTCTGCCTGACTTGACGGGGATTTTGTTTGTTTTTGTGGACTAGCATGTCCTGCCAGTTGCCTTTGGGCTTTTGATGAGCCTCGTCTCGACGCGTCTCTCGCCTTTTTGGCTTTTGGGGTTGCACATGTGTGTGTAACGCTATGTGCATAAAAAATAATCATAATCACTTGAAAGCCAAAGCAAAAGCCAAAGGGGTCGCTCGTCCTTCGCTGTGACTTGGCTGCGAGCGCTTTGAGCACTTCACACAATAAATAAAACATAAATTGCAACAAAATTTTTGGATTCTCACTTTGCATTTTGTTTGTCCACGTTCCAGGACTTTTGTTTTGCCAGGGCTTATTAAAAATATGGTTAAGTGAATTTTCGGCGAACTGTTTAAAATTCATAAAGCAATGTGTGTGTGTATCCTGGCCAGTAAATCAGAGGCGAGCGTATGGCCATGACAGGCCTCGTCACAGACAGCGGCCGCCATGACGAATGGTTCCAGGTATCCAATGCTCTAACCCTAGGTGCGCACTTGACAATCCCAGTAAACAACAATTAAAATGACAACACGACAGATAGAAAGGTGAAAAGGGATTGTTTTTTTTTTTCGCTTTCTTTTCGCATGCTGAAAATGTAACTGATGAAAACTGACACAGGGCTGGAGCCGTATGCTGTGCAAAATTATAGCCACAGGACCTTTGCCAGGACAAAAGCTACAGCTAAATCACAACCACACGTTGGATGGAGTCACAAAGGGAGAAAATAGTGGAAAAAAAAAACTATTCCCCAGCAAATAACTTGAGGACATGCCAATGCAATTTCCATTCAATGTCCAGTGAAAAAGTCAATGAAAATGTGAAAATGGTTTTGTTCTTTTCTTCTTGAGTTGCTAAAAAAAACTTTAATTATACCCTTGCAGAGGGTATATTAAAATTGTCACGATGTTTGTAACGCAGTGAAGGAAGCATTTCCGACCACATAAAGTATATATATTCTTGATCAGCATGACGAGCTGAGTTCATTTCCGTTTGTCCGTCTGTCAGTCTGTCCGTCCGTCTGTTTCTATGCTATCTTCTCCCTCAGTTTTAAAGCTATCTTGACCAAACTTTGCAAAATGCCTTTAAATACAAATACGCTGCACATTTGTCGGAATCGGCCGGATCGGATGACTATATCATATAGCTGCCATAGGAACGATCGGTCTAAAAACTAGTTCTAATGAGAAAAACTTTTTTGTTTTCCATCCTAGCGTCACCAATCGTGGTAAATATAAGCTTTATATGCTTCCACACAATACTGAAAAAATTTATCAAAATCGGATAACTATAGCATATAGCTGCCATATAAACGGTCGGTCCAAAAACTAGTTCTAGTGAGAAAAACTTTTTTGTTTTTCATTGTAGCGTCACCAATCGTGGTATATATTAGTTTTATATGCTTCCACACAATTCTGAAAAAATTTATCAAAATCGGATGACTATAGCATATAGCTGCCATATAAACGGTCGGTCCAAGAACTAGTTCTAGTGAGAAAAACTTTTTTGTTTTTCATTGTAGCGTCACCAATCGTGGTATATATTAGTTTTATATGCTTCCACACAATTCTGAAAAAATTTATCAAAATCGGATAACTATAGCATATAGCTGCCATATAAACGGTCGGTCCAAGAACTAGTTCTAGTGAGAAAAACTTTTTTGTTTTCCGTCGTAGCGTCACCAATCGTGGTATATATTAGTTTTATATGCTTCCACACAATTCTGGAAAAATTTATCAAAATCGGATGACAATAGCGTATAGCTGTCATAGGAACGATCGGTCTAAAAACTAATTCTAATGAGAAAAACTTTTTTGTTATCAATGGTTGCGCCTTTCAAAAACTGCAAGGGTATTTAAAACATCGGCGTAGCCGATGTTAGCCTTCTATTTTTTTTCTTGATTTTTGTTTTCATTTAAAGAATATTAACGCTTGCAACTTTAGAAATGTTTCAATACCCTTTTTTTCTGAGTGTAGTTCTTAACCCATTATTTCACTTAAATGTATATAAATCTGATTCATTTTCTTGGATAAATATGCTAGGTTGACCTTGATAACAAAAAAAATGTTGGCTATTAGCTGACACACAATCGTTTGGTCCCCACCCCCCTCCTCCCTCCTCCACCCCTTTCCATTTGATTTCATTTCGACAAATTGTTTGGTTAATTTGCGCGGCATTTTGCCTAAGCCCCAACACACATTTATCATGACGCCTAAGCATTTTAGACCCCGTCATCCGTCCATCTCAGATGCCTTCAGAATCCGCACAAACTATTTTTGGGATGCACAAACCACACGGCGTATGAGTAATGTCTTGATTTGCCAAACGGCTTACGGATTGAAATTTATTTATTTGTGTGTGCTTTGCGTTAATTTTAGACATGTCTTGATTTTGTTTTTGTTTGCTACTTTTTATTGTTGGAGTTTTCTTTTACACGAGTATTTCGCCAGGCACTTGCCCACTTAATTATGATGAAGTGCGATGTTGTTTATTAATGTGCGTTTAACTGCAAAACATTGATTGAAGATTGGTAAATGGCGCGCCCCCCCTTTATGAATTTGGCCAAAGGTCAGGGGTCAGAGAGAGAGAGTGCTAATGAGAGAAAATTAAGTGTCAAGGGCGGCGAGATAAAATGTGTTTTGTCACCCCATAAATATTATTAATTTACGTGTTGGTTTTAAAGAGCTACAAAATATGGCAGATTTCTTTCCTTAAAGAAATTCTATATGGAAGCAGGGCTACCTTTATGTTAGACTTGAGCCATATGCACAGCGTTCAGATGTGGGATCAGCCAACTTACTTTTGATCCTGCTTTGGAACATCTAATTAAAAGTATGGTCACCTACACCAGTTGCTGGCGCCAGTTGTGAAGTATTGTAGACCTAAAAAGGCTACTCAAAAACTTTGCCGTTCGGATTTGGTGTTAAACTGTAGGTCCCTTTCTCTTCAGTGAAAACTAAAAGATTGAGAGAAGCTGGGCTTGGCCCTTTGGATTTACATTTACAATTCCAGTTTCAAGTGTATAAAAATTATTTCCGGCTTTAAATATTTAGTTATAGCCATAGAAATAGTTTAGGAGATATTGCCATTTTAGTGGAGCTAAGTTCATGCTTCAGGAAGCACTCAATACCAGTTAAGAGGGTCTTTTACCTTTGAAAAAAATTTTTTTTTTATTTTTTTGTTTTGCATTATTATTATAGCTTTGGCATTCCACATTCATCCACTTCAAACCATTTTCAAAAATTCGAAATAGTTTAGGAGATATTGCCATTTTAGTGGAGCAAAGTTCTTGCTTCATCTACTTCAAACCATTTTCAAAAAATTCGAAATAGTTTAGGAGATATTGCCATTTTAGTGGAGCTAAGTTCAGTGCTTCAGGCATCAATAAATACGAGGTCTTTTAAATTTTTTTTTTGATTTTTTGTTTTGCATTATTATTATAGCTTTGGCATTCCACATTCATCCACTTCAAACCATTTTCAAAAATTCGAAATAGTTTAGGAGATATTGCCATTTTAGTGGAGCAAAGTTCTTGCTTGAGGAAGCACTCAATGCCATGAATCACAAAAATGACTTTTTTGCATTCCATTTTCATCCCCTTCAAAACGTTTTAAAAATTCAACAGTTTCGCAATAAATATTTCTTGGAACGTAGTCTTAAAGAACAGCTTCCAATGTTTCCAAAAAGCGGTGATAGATTTTTGTAGCTCTATTATTGGCTGTTCTACGGCCCTTTTAAGGTTATGAATTTTTCAAAAATGACTTATCGAGCCCCCATACATCGTTTTTCAACCAGATGAACGATAGTCGAAAGAGTTGCCACCCCCAGATTTTGAAAAAACCTCACACTTTAAAGTTATTAGTTTCGTACAAACAGGTACAGAGTATATTACAGTCGGGCTTGACCGACTTTCTTACTTGTATTAACTTAAATTACTTACTTAAATTTAGGATGACTTTATTTTTGAGTGTAGTAGCTCAATCGAGCACCCAGCATCCAACAAATAAAAGGTTTTTCTTCATCTGCTTCTAGCAATTGTTGTTGTTTGACAAAAAATTTTCTTCATACATATCAGAAATGGACAAATAGTGGCCCGTTAGGCCCTTAAAGCCCTCAATGCCAAATTAAATTCATTTTGTTGTAGCTAAGCCCTTTAGTAATATTGGCCGTGTTCAGCAGAAATACTTGCTCCCTGATCAATGCTCTATTTTTTGGTAACTTTTTCTCTTGTGACATTTCCTGGTCAAAAAAAAAAACCCCTAAAATTATGATAAATAATAGACGTAGTTTTAATATGCTGATCAGTGATCAAGTGTCTCTGCTGAACGCGCCCATTTTGGTGCCCACCATAAGCGTACTGGCCTTCCTTAAGGGGGCATTCTACCTTTGACGAGTGTTTTATGAGTGTTTTTTACAAAAATTCTGGAGGGAAAAACCATAAGAGTTTTTTCAATTTGGTTTTTTTGTTTTGTGTTATTAATTAATTAAATAGTAAAATAAAAAAATTTTTTGGAAATCGAGGGCTGTTCAAAAAAGTTATCGGCCTGCCAATTAAGGCCTTAAAAAAAGGTGTAGAGGTGGTGGCCATGATTCCGGGACTCCAGGTTATCGGAATTGAAAACGGTAAATGAGGGGTTATGATCAGAATTGATGTAATTCTGGCCGTCCCGATCGATAAAAAAAAATTTTTTTCTAAAATTTACAAACATTTAAAAAAAAAAATTAGATTTTCGACGTTTTTTTTTTGTTGTTTAGTGAAAAAAAATAGTAAAAAATTTTTTATCTTCATGATTGAGGTACGGGCCAGAATTACATCAATTCTGCGTCGATTGCAACATGGCTCATCAAAATCGGTTCAAAGTAGAACCGGCCCTCAAGCATGGCTACCAGGTCAAAAAACGTGGTTTAGAGAAAAACGCGGTTAAAGTTTTCAGCAACGTAGAAAATACTCACATTGGCAAAGAACATTGCTCTACAAAAAACGGATATATTTGCTAAACTCTTTCGAATAATTGAAAATGGTTTAAAGGAGATGAAAGGGGAATGTTCAAACTGTAATAATAAGGCAAAACAAAAAAATCGAACAAAAATATTTTCAAAGGTAGAAGACCCTTAAAACATTATACTTTTCTGTTAGGTTTATTGTACTAAATCTTAGTTGTCCGTTAACGGGGTTTGGTTTTTACTTAAAACCAAGAAACGGTCAAAGTTTTGGTCTTTTTTTTCTGGTGCAATCAGATACCAGGTATTTTCCCATTCTTGGATTGATACTACTTAAATTTGGGTATTATCTGAAATCTTTTCAGCTCTTGCTCAGAAGGTGGAGAACTTTTGGGGAGAGTTTTTTTTTTTGTATTGTTTATTTCGCTTTGTTTGTGGAAACGACAACTCAATTTCACTGCCGAGTCGCGTGTTTTAGTTTTCGTCTCATTTTTTCTGAGCGAGGTACGGGCCAGAATTACATCAATTCTGCGTCGATTGCAACATGGCTCATCAAAAATCGGTTCAGTAGAACTGGGCCCAAGCATGGCTACCAGGTCAAAAAAACGTGGTTTAGAGAAAAACGCGGTTAAAGTTTTCAGCAACGTTGAAAATACTCACATTGGCAAGAACATTGCTCTACAAAAACGGATATATTTGCTAAACTCTTTCGAATAATTGAAAATGGTTTAAAGGAGATGAAAGGGGAATGTTCAAACTGTAATAATAAGGCAAAAACAAAAAAATCGAACAAAAATATTTTCAAAGGCAGAAGACCCCTTAAAACATTATACTTTTCTGTTAGGTTTATTGTACTAAATCTTAGTTGTCCGTTAACGGGGTTTGGTTTTTACTTAAAACCAAGAAACGGTCAAAGTTTTGGTCTTTTTTTTCTGGTGCAATCAGATACCAGGTATTTTCCCATTCTTGGATTGATACTACTTAAATTTGGGTATTATTTGAAATCTTGAAATGAGCATTTTTCTAAGCTTTTCAGCTCTTGCTCAGAAGGTGGAGAACTTTTGGGGAGAGTTTTTTTTTGTGTATTGTTTATTTCGCTTTGTTTGTGGAAACGACAACTCAATTTCACTGCCGAGTCGCGTGTGTTTAGTTTTCGTCTTAAATTGGCCATTCGATCCATACACAGCCTCCGGCTCAAGGGTGGCTAAAATGAAGTGGGAGAAGTGGGCATTACTTCATAAGCCTTCACTTTGTTGTAGATGGAGTTAAGGGGGAGGTTGGTTTTTGCTCTTTTCCCGACTGCATGCAACACTCACTCAAAAAGGAAAATGTTTGTGCTGCGGATTTGGCTTAGCCATAATTGAACAACTCTGGACACGTGTAGAGCTGCACAACTGTTGGCACAACCCTCGCTGTAAATGAAATGAAATCGAGACTTTACCTTTTTTGGCAAACAAATAACAAACAAACATTCAATCAGAGAGAGAGAGAACCCTCGCAATTAACCCTCTAAAAACCCGCTGAGCTCGAACAATAAACATGAATTTAAGCGAAATTAATTTGATAAGCATTTTCAACACAAAAAAACAAAAATAATAATGGAAGAATGACAAAATGAGAGCAGGGAAGGTTTCCACCAAAACATGAGGGTTCCCTGTTTGATACAACCTGGATTTTTTTTTGTTAGATCTTCACTTGATGAAAGTATTCTTCATGGTGACCACGTGCCATAACATCAGAATTGCATTTTTTGTTTGTGTTTAGTATATAAATCAGAGTCACACCAGGCACACACACACACACAGATGCAGGCACACAACAGGACAAAGGACGCATTGCTGTTATCAGAGCCCAGGCACGTGTGCCTACTACGCCTCCGCCCCCTTTTTGGGCTTTATTAGGGTTGCAAAATGCATTGCAGTCCAAAAATCGACCCTTGCCCAAGGGTCCTTGCGCTGCTTTCTACCTCCTCCGCCTCCTTTTGCACATATGTTGCATGTTTATGGGCAAACGAAATTAACATTGCCATTGCCGCCGCTTTTGACGTTCAAATGTGACCTCAACAACAGGCAACAATTACAACGGAAAACCGGAAAACAAAGGGCCAACTGGCCAAACGGCGTGAAAGGAGAGAAACAAAAAAAAAACCACAGAAAATTGGAAAAATTTCTCTGCTTGCCGGCCATGTGAGAGTTGTGGAAAAACAAAAATGTTCCTAAGATAATACCCATAATGAGGGAGTGGGAGTGAGAAAAACTGCATTGGGTAATTGTCACCCATTTATGAACTATAAACAGATGCAAGCAGTCAGGGTATTCTGGTTGCGAATTTTCCTAGCTTTGTTTTTTTTTTTTTTTGGGACATATGTGGGGATTTCACATTTGCTTATCAAGGTTTCTAGAGTAGAAGTTTTTAAGCAATCCAATCAAGTTTTTTCAGCTCTAGTTTCTACAAGTTTCTACACTCAGAAAAAAACGGCGTCAGCGTTCTAGAACGAACGGGATTGAATTTATACCGTTTCGTACTAAAATTTAGTATAATTCGTACTTGATTGTACTTGAAGTAAGTACGAATCAGTCTTAAGTTTAAAAATTTACCCAAATGTCCTAAATGAGAACAAAATTCTTAAATTAAGTACGAAATACTTAAATCAGAATTTTGTACTCAAACGGAAACGGATATAAGAATACCGATTTGTACTTAAAATAAGTTGATCGTTCTGGTGTCGAGTGAGGTGCCACAAGCTGAGAGCAAGAAATTGGCTCTCTGGCTTCTCTCTTTGAGTTTCGTTTTGCCGTCTGGAGCAAACGTATTGTATGTTATTTGGCCTGTCTCGCAAGCGCGACGCGGTCGAGTGCGCTAAGACGCCGCGTTCTGTGCTTTAGTTCCGAAGTCCCGAGTTCGATTCCCAGACAAGGAAAGGTAAAGAAGCTTATTAATTTATAAATTATTATATGTTTCAGTGAAAAGAAGACTTCAGTGACCCCAATTCCGCGAGATGTTGAGTATTTTTTTTTTGAACCAATTGGGATTGGAACAGTCCAAAATGTACTTAATGTATCCCGAAACTTAAATCAAGTATTTCGGGCTGAACCAAGTACTGCAATGCACCGTTTGTACTTGATTTAAGTACAAAGTTGTCGGTTTTTTTTCTGAGTGTACTTACTCTATACCAACGGTGGGCAGCAAAATATTACTAAAGCGCTTTAAATGGAATAACGGGCTGGGCTGCGAGTCCGCAATGGGCTACTATTGCTGTTCTATACATCTTCTCACGCAAACTTTGCAAACCAATCATGTTAAAGTATACAAAGCTGTCAGACTTTTGCGTTATAAGCGCGAAAAGTAGATTTAATTTCAATGCTTCAGACGACAACCAAATATTAAATTTGAGACCAGCTATGTCAGACAACCCTCATTAATTAAGTTCGTGTGCTTATCAAGCAAGTCGGATTCAGGTCCAATCGGATTCTTAATTATTGAAAATTATCCAAAATCTGACATCTACATTCCAATGTATCTATGTTCATTTTGAAGCTTGCTTCTGCAAGTGCATTAAAACTTCGGCGCGGACAAAGTTCGCTTTGCTTTCTGGTTTGTAATTTGAAAATTTTGCGTGAAACATGTATTTGAGTGATTGTTTGTCTATACAACTTCTTTGATGAGTTGGAAAAAGCATTTTAAACTCTGAGGCGTGAGTCTATTATGATTTATAGTCCCTTTCTATTGGCAACATTTTAAATATTTTTATTTTTTTAACGACTTTGAAGTTTCTATTTACCAAAGGTGGCATTCAAAATGGCACGTTTGTCACAAACAGCTGATTGCTTCATTTTGAATTGCGAAAGCCCGTGAACTACCCGAGTTATAAGCAGAAAGAAATATTTTCTAAAAAAAAATTCTCAGAGAGGATAGAGCATCGATTGGTCTAGTCTCTAGTCTCTGAGCTTTAAAGCTATCGAGCTGAGCTTATATGTCAAAACCGCCCGGATCCGATGACTATATCTTATAGGAAAGATTGGACAAACTTTTTGGTTTTCAATGTTAACGTTCTTAAACTTAGAAATTATGAATATGATATAAATTCAAATGTTTGGCAAAACGTAGATGAACGGTCAGATGATAGAAAGCTATTTCTTCCAAGAAGTTTCGGTTGAAAGTGGTAAGACGGGTTTTGGGAAAAATGGAAAAGCTTCGGAAAGCTACTATGAATTTTTCATCCGATTGACTTATTTGGTTTGTAAAGTCAGCGAAATAATTGGACACTTTTCGGAAAAGCTGAGTTGCAAAATATTTTTCATCCGATTGACTACAATCGTTTGTGAGTTTGGAAAATCCACTAAAGGGCGGGAAATTCCCGTAAAATTCCATATGGAAAATACTATTTTTCATCCGTTTGGGTTCAAACTCGGTTTGTAAGGTAGTTTGCTAAATAATTGGCACGTGATTTTTTGTTGGGGGAAAATCCACCCACAAGGAAAGCCGGGAAATACGCTGCAAAATACTCATTTCATCCGATTGACTACAAACACGGTTTGTAAGCATAGTATGCTAAATATTAGACATGGAATTTGTCGATCGGGTGGAATCCAAAAACTGGCCGGAAGTTCTAGTGGAAAAACACTATTTTTCATCCGTTGTTCAAACTCGGTTGTAAGGATCATGCAAAATAAGACAGAATTTTCCATCAAAATTTCTCGAAAAGTCGGAAAATTCCCGAAAATGGTAAAACCTATTTTTTCTGATTGGCTTCAAATCGGTTTGTGAACACATTATAGAAAATAACTATACATTTGATCGCTCGGTAGAATTTCCAAAAACTAATTTCGGTTCTAGTGAGAAAAACTTTTTTGTTTTCTGAATAAAATCGCTGTAATCGTAGGTATAATGGAAACACGTGTTTTATATTCGGGAAGTTCACACAAAGGTCGGATTATGGGTGCCGGGTGGGTTTTTAATATGTATTAAATTTTAAAGCTCTATGGGAATTAAATAGGATATAGCTTTGCATATAAACGGTCAAGGTCGTAAACTAGGCCATTCTAGGTGGGAAATAATTTTCTCATTTCTATGTCGAAAACTGGGGGCGGGGTGGCATCATTCCAAACGTGGTTTTATCAGTTTTAGCGGTATACTGATGTGTTATATGGTTCAAATCGGTAGACTATATCTTAAACGATCGGCGTAAAAAAAGTTTTAGTGAAAAAACTTTGTTGTCTTCATCAATAATAGGCTTTTAAATAGTTATTGCAAAATGTGATCAAAATCAGATGACTATATCCTATAGCTGCCATAGGACTGATGGATAAAAAAAAGGGTTTCATTAAGAAAAACTTTTTTGATTTCAATGTTAGCGTGCTCTGAAACTTATCAATTATAAATGTTAAATGATTTCATCAGATCATAAAATCAGATGACTAAATCGTATAGCTGTCATAGAACCGATAAGTCGGAAAATGGATTGATCAAATATAGAAAATAATTCCACTCACTTTTGCAATCATTGGCATCCCGAGCCGTTGCCCGTCCCCAGGGACGATCAAAGTAGAATTGTTTGCATCTCTCGCAATCCCGTCCGGCCGTATTATGTCGACACTCACAGCTCAGCTGACCATTGGCATCCGGCGAACATTTGGAGGCATGTCCATTGCACTTGCAGCGTCCGCCCACTGAGAAATCGGACACAGCATAATGCAAGCCACCGGCGGCCGAGGCTCCTCCGCCTCCTCCCAGTGATTGCTCAATTTTATTGCTTTGATGGACACTGTATTTGCCACTTTTAAGATCCGCCTGATTGGTCTCAATGGCCAGTAGAGCCTGCTGATCGGGCTGTTGCAGACGATGAAAGACCACACGTATATCGGTGGCTGTAACCCAATCCTGCAGCACTGGCGACGAGTCCAAATCCCTTGCCGATGGTCTGCCCTCCAGAGTGCTGAACGCAATGCGGGAGGCCATACCCGGCTCATGGCGATGGGCATCACTGCAGCGTGCTTCCTGTTCGTTGTGCTTGGTAACACTGGTCCGACTATTCCGGCCAAACAAGCGTCGACACTGCGAACTGTAGTACTGGAAGGGTTGCCAGCTGTGGCCATAGTCTGAGCTCTTGTAGATGACCAGGGAGTCGGGTCGTGGGGCCTTGGGGCAGAACTGTAGACTCACATAGGTCAGTTCATATTTCTTGCCCAGTGATAGGGTTAGGGTGACATTATCGCCTCCATTTGTGGGCGAGTGTGGGGCAATGGGGGCCGATCGCCAGCAGGTGACATTATTGGAGTTATTCAGATCGGTCAGGGCGCGCGCGGGAAAACTACGAGCGGGAATCTGTGCATCGCAAGTCTGACAATTCAGTTCACCATTGCGTCCATTTGCATCCTGATACTCGCAATAACGTTGCGGTTGCTCCACTCCACACGAACTGCTCGCCACCACCGGTGCATCGTAGGCGGCATTCACAAAGTCGGGTATACACATGCGTGCCTTCTCGTCCTGGCAGGGATCCTCCGCCGGTGGCATGGCCAGCATTTTGAGATACACATCCTTGGGTATGGCTTGCACCGCAGTAGCAAAAACGGCCAAAACTAGCACTAAACGCTGCATTTTTAAACACTTTTCACACAAAAAAAAACAAACTTAAATCAAACACTGAGCAACGTCCTTCAAGCGGTACGCGATTGGTGCATTTTTTATATGTCAAAAAAAAAGAAGAAGTTATTTGCTCTTGGCGAAGTTCGTAAAAACTCTTCTGGCTCGGGGAAAACAAAACTCTTCGATTCGGCAAAAGGCACTGCGGTTCGTGCGCCTTCGCAGCACAAATTCGATTGATCGTCTGCTTTTATGGTCGGCAACATATGTTGCCAGAGCCAGTTTGGCAGCATCCGCTGCCGCAACTCACCAAAGTCAACTCGCGCGCTCTCAACACACACACTCTCTGTGGGCTCTCTCTCTCTCTGTCAACACTCGCCACGAGTTGCGCAGTTTGTTTGGCAACATTTGTTGCTGGCGACACAAAACAAATCTGCTTCTTGGCTCGGGCGATGGCTATCGGCATAATGAAGTTGGCCCCAAGTTATTAACTTGTCGTTAATGAAAAATCATCAATTTTCGAAGAGAGCCGCGTAATTATGTGAAGATGGCGGCGATGGCTTCATTATGTTGCATTCCCGGCCAAACTGCCGGCCTGCACCTTGCTGATAAGCATATTTCACTTTCACCCCCGTTCCCCGTTCGGCCACGGCACTCACACACACACATATTATAATTTGCGGCCACGCGCTTTTGTTTGTTTTGGTTTCAAGGCGCGCGAACATAATTAGCTCCAACTGTGGCCAAGAGTGGGCGTCTCTGGGCGTGTCGCGATGCGTTGTGTGTTGACCAAAAGAAGACCACATATCAAATTCTATGTTAATTGTTCAATTTCTCACGGCTTTTATGTGCATAATACATATGGTTTTCCTTCCCCCCCACCCACTTTCCCCTGCAACACAAACACAAGTTCCCCCAACTTATTGTGGAGCATAGCAATTTTTATTCAATTTTTCAATCAATTTATGTGTAACAATTTCAGTAGAAAATGGCCAACGTAGTGCTCCACTTCAAACCATTTTCAAAAATTCGAAATAGTTTAGGAGATATTGTCATTTTAGTGGAACAAGGTTCTTGCTTGTGGAAGCACTGAATATACCTTAAAGGAGGTATTTTACACTTGAAAAATATTTTTTTTTTCGGTTTTTTTGTTTTGCATTATTATTATAGCTTGGACATTCCATTTTCATCCACTTCAAACCATTTTCAAAAATTCGAAATAGTTTAGGAGATATTGCCATTTGAGTGGAGCAAGGTTCTTGCTTGAGGAAGCACTGAATATACCTTGAAAAATATTTTTTTTAGATTTTTTTGTTTTGCATTATTATTATAGCTTGGACATTCCATTTTCGTCCACTTCAAACTATTTTCAAAAATTCGAAATAGTTTAGGAGATATTGCCATTTGAGTGGAGCAAGGTTCTTGCTTGAGGAAGCACTAAATATACCCTTAAGCACTGAATATACCCTTAGGAAGGTCTTTTATACTTGAAAAATATTTTTTTTTTAGATTTTTTTGTTTTGCATTATTATTATTGCTTGGACATTCCATTTTCATCCACTTCAAACCATTTTCAAAAATTCGAAATAGTTTAGGAGATATTGCCATTTTAGTGGAGCAAGGTTCTTGCTTGAGGAAGCACTGAATATACCCTTGAGGAGGTCTTTTACACTTGAAAAATATTTTTTTTTTAGATTTTTTTGTTTTGCATTATTATTATAGCTTGGACATTCCATTTTCATCCACTTCAAACCATTTTCAAAAATTCGAAATAGTTTAGGAGATATTGCCATTTTAGTGGAGCAAGGTTCTTGCTTGAGGAAGCACTGAATATACTTTAAAAAGGTCTTTGAAAAATCACTTAAAAAAATTTTTTTTTAGATTTTTTTGTTTTGCATTATTATTATTGCTTGGACATTCCATTTTCATCCACTTCAAACCATTTTAAAAAATTCAAAATAGTTTAGGAGATATTGCCATTTTAGTGGAGCAAGGTTCTTGCTTGAGGAAGCACTGAATATACCTTTAAGGAGGTATTTTAAAACACTTGAAAAATATTTTTTTTGATTTTTTGTTTTGCATTTTTTATAGCATTATTTTACAAATATTAAAAATATTTTTTTTGAGACATGAAATTTTTGTTTTGCATTATTATTATAGCTTGGACATTCCACTTTTATCCACTTTAAACCTTTTTAAAAATTCGAATTAGTTTAGGAGATATTGCCATTTTAGTGGAGCAAGGTTCTTGCTTGAGGAAGCACTGAATAGGAGGTCTTTTACACTTGAAAAATATTTTTTTTTCGATTTTTTTGTTTTGCATTATTATTATAGCTTGGACATTCCACTTTCATCCACTTCAAACCATTTTCAAAAATTCGCAATAATTTAGAAGATATTGTCATTATAGTGGAGCAAGGTTCTTGCTTGAACTAACTACTCCAAATCGCTGTCACTATTCTCACGCTTCGATTTACACATTAAAAAAAAATAATTCAAAATTCCTAAGATTTTCCAACTTTATGATCCCGTTCGACCCTAAAAACGACCCAAATCGTATGGAAATAGGGTCGTTTTTGGGTTCAAAAGCGATTTGTAGAACACCTGGGATATATATTATATTTTGTGTGGTCTGAGACGATTGTTGTTTTATTGTTTTTCTCTAGGCATTCGTGAGGCCAAAAGTAGCTTGAGTCTTAGCTTTTTCATTAGAACAGAATTGAGAGCGATTTTAGCAGTCTTTCGTTTACACTGATCCAACGAAAAGATTCGCTGCAGCATAATGTTGTTGTTGTTGTTGTCAACTATTGCATTGATGGTCAGATACTCTGCTTGGTGGTCATAGAAATCAGAACTCTCATAAGAACAGTTGAGAGCTTAATACAAGAAACCAAACAGAGAGACTTGGAAAATAAACTCAATACCAGTCACATTGAAAATAGTGATAATATTAGTATTATCGATGGATCTGGAAAACTTCAAAAATACATGGTCTTTTGATCAATGAAAGAAAGCGCTATTCAATTGGGCAATGTCCTTGATAGGTGATAAAATATGAATCTTCACTGAGAGAAAACAATCAATTGAAATTCTACTGCGTAAGCTTCCGGTTTGAAATTCCAATATTGTGGTTATGCACTATCAAATTATTTAAATTTTGTAATCTGTCATCAAAATGTTGATTTTCTCGATAATTAGAATAATGTAACCAATTATATAATCAAATTGTAGCCAGGCCATTAGATCTCATCTGATTTGTATGACTATTAAAAGGCACTTCCCAAAGTCTCTTGCATATTCAGCCATCCACTCCACCCACACACACACACACACACACACACTCAGAGCCAGCTTGGCCAGCTCATTTCCGCTTCCTTTGTTGTTACACAGATTCCACTTCATCCTTTCTCTTCTCATCATCATTATCGTTGTCATCATCATCATCATCATCATTGGCTGTTCAGCAGCTCTCACAGTTTGTTGTTTTGGGGCTCATGTGTTATCAGAACTTTTGCTTTATTACCTTGGCAGTAGGCGTGGCCAAAGCAGCCACTAAAACCCACGACCACAACATGACGAAGAGGAGTGTGTCTGTCTGTGTGTGTGTGTCTCTGTGTGTGTGCGAATGGACAGTCTGTGTCGAAACTTTGGCTTAATATTGGCAAGTGCGTAATGAAAATTGCATTGTCGCTATTTCATTCGGTTTGGGAAGAGCTGGACAAGTCTTTTGTCCTTTGTGTTACTTTTGGTTTGTGTACTACAAACGGTTTTCAGTTTGTTTGTTTGTTTGTTTGTTTGTATGGCCGGCGGCAAGATTTTTAGATTATGACGGCTCTACAATCCTCTCCAGCCTCAGTTTGCAACTTCAACTGCCAGGCCATGTGTGTGAGTTTGGTTGGGGCAATCAAACATTTGTGTGCACTGAAAAAAAATAAAATTCTAAATCAATTTTCATGTTTGCTCAAAAATTGTAAAATTATCAGCTGGAGGTCAGCTAGTTGTGTTTGCTTACAACCGCAGAAGAGCAAGTTGACTGTTTCAAAGACCTTCCAAGTTTTTTTCCTTTTATTTTTTTTTTTTTTTTTTAATTATTACAATACATTATAATAAAACAAAAATATCATAATTAATTATAAAGAAAAAGCGCTAGCGTCTGGCCTTCGGCTCTTCCTTTATTTTAAATCCCTTAAAAATGTCGAAAATGTTCTCTGGGTAGTTTTTTTTTTTTTTTTTTTTTTTTTTGAGTGTATGCAAACACACATTTACCGCAGACTCGTTGTATTTATTTGTGTTTTGTTTCTGCTCTCTTTCACTTTATTGGCGACATCAATGGATGTGAACTAAGTCCACTTCAGCCTCCGCCCTCCCCCCCCCCCACCTGACTTGTAGATTCACACGCCTGCAGAATGCATCAATCCTTCTCTTCCAGCTTTTGTGGTCAGTTTTTTTTTTTTTGGCCCATGTTTATCTTAACATTTTGTTTGTCTTTTACCAGGCATTGCCACTCTCTCTCTCTCTCTTCTCTCTTGCTGGATCTTGATTTTATTGCTTCGAACTGCAAACATGCAAAAGACTACTAAAAAAAAAAAAAAATAATCATAAAAAAATAAAAGTAGAAATCCCTCTGCTCCGCCCCAATTTGGGGGCGTGGCTTGTGGGAAAAGGCAAAACGCATAGATAGATGACTAGATTCCTATCAGCGTCAATAAATAAAGTTTTTAAATGGAACAAGAAAATAAATATGTGTCTCCCAGTGTCTCCTTGTTGTCACAGACCAGCAGACAACATCGACGACGAGAAGGAGGAGTAGGAGTAGGAGTAAGGCACTCAGCAAAGAAGGAGAAGGTGGTAAAGCAGGCGACTACTATGGGCAAAAATTGAAGACAAGTCAACTGATTCTATACATGCTAAAGAATTATTTTAAGCTTCAATTAGCGATCCATTAGAAGTCAAGTTAACCAAGCCTAGGAAACACTTTAGATATTGCTTAAAGATTATCTTAGGAAGTGGCCTTAAACATACTGCTACTAAGTTTAATTGAAATGTCACAGTTGGCCAGACGATTGCTTGGAGTGTACGCTGTGTCCGCGTAAGCGTTATGCCTTACTCGTTATTTTGAAATGGAATTTTAGCCCTATTAAAAAAAAAAAAAAAAAAAAAAAAAATTTTCCTACCAAATTAAAGATGTTTCACATCAAAACAAGGTGACTTAGGTTCCCGAAATATGTTGACTTGATAAGGGTATCGATTCTGACACAACCCTGATTTTTTTTTTTTTTTTTTTTTTTTTTTAATTAGTTTGATTTTTAAATAGAGTAACCCTAATACAAAATTTTTTACATTTTACTGTTACTTTTAAGTAACTAAATATGTTGACTTGATAAGGGTATCGATTCTGACACAACCCTGACTTTTTTTTTTTTTTTTTTTTTTTTAATTAGTTTGATTTTTAAATAGGGTAACCCTAATACAAAATTTTTTACATTTTACTGTTACTTTTAAGTAACTTACAATGTAGTGAAGTGTATAATTGAAGAATTTTATTTTATGGCTACAATTAGCATTTACTCTCCACAGTGCAACCACCTCTGACTTCCATACTAACCCCCGCCTCCTGTTTGCCGTTGCCATTTGGCCCGTTTGGTGCTCATATTGAAAAACTTTTTCGAGTATCTATCGCTGTGTCTTGGCCCGTCTGTTGGCTGTCTATTTGTTTGTGCGCTTTGTCTCTTGTCTAGTGCAATATGCATCGTGTCTTGGAGGCACCAACTCCAGCTCCACTCGTTGGGGGGGGGGATGGAATGGGGAAATTGTAGGACGAGCTACCTACATGCAGCTACTTACATTGATTTTATAATTAGCCGTGTCAGCAGTGGGAGCAGTCGGAAGGAAGCCGAAAAGGCAAAGAAAAGCGAGAGGAAGGAAGGAAGGAAGGAAGCAGAGTTGAAGTCAACTCGTGGCCATTAAAAACAGCCAATTACCTTCAAGACTCATTAAGTTCTACAAGCGCTAGAAAATAGAGTCTAGGGGGGGAGGGGGGGGGGAGGTGGGGGAGGGGCAGAGTGCTGCCAAAGGGCTGGCTGCTGACCGTTACAATCGAATTAGGCGCCGTTCGCAACGCTAAATGCAATTAAAACTACAAGATGTTGATTACATTAGAAGTGCCAGGACACGGACAGGACCGTACGAACGAAGGACCAGAATTTCAAACATTTTGTCCTGCCCCGGCAAAAACTTGCGGCTGCCTTCTGATTGGTTGGCCTGGCTACTGTTCCTTTTTTTTTTCTGCTCATAATTTATCCTTTTTTTTTGTGTTGTTTGTCGTTTTGGCACGTTTCTCTGGGCAAATTGTTGCGGTTGACCAAAATTATTTTTTTAAAAACAAGGGAAAACTTTGTCAACGTCGTTGTCAAAGGGTAGTAACCATCACTCATGTGGCATAAATCCCAAATCCTAACGCTAATTTGTGCATGATAAATTATTTATGTTAAACTGAAAGCTGCCAGCAGCAGGAGCCATACAGAGAGCCACATAAGCCGGCTAAGCGCAAATTACAATCCAAAGTTGGCCAACAAAACTTGGTCCCCGGCTAAAAAGGCAGTCAAAATATGTACTCGACCCGGCGACAACCGTCAACAAGCTAATCCGTAAAAGTTCTCAGCCAACACGAATCATTCATAAAATAATTTTACTTTCATTGAATTGAAGCTCTCTCGATTTGATTCGCTCGCTCTGCTCTGTGTGTGTGTGTGTGTGGGGAATTGGCATCGTTGCTTGGATAAACAGATTAGAGAAATGAAGGGAAAATGGAGAAATGAAAATGCAGGAATGCTAAGCAGAAGTCAACATTATCACATTTCATTGGATTGCAGCAATATTTTGATAGGAACAGAAAAACGTAGGAGTTGGACAGTTAAGCCGAATCGAATAGTGTTAAACAGTTTCTTAAGCTCGGAATTTGAAGTGCAGCAAAACTTAGTTCTATTTACCACTTTCAGGAAATATTTAAGTATTGTCAAAGTTTTAGAATTTCAGCTCGTACCGTATTATTATTATTTGTATTAGGGTTACACTATTTAAAAATCAAACTAATAAAAAAGACTAGTCCACAAAAAAAAAAAAAAAAAAAAAAAAAAAAAACTCGTACCGTTTAGACTCTGCGTATATTGCCAATGAATCAGTCAGTCAGCCAGTGAGTGAGGACAAACTATAGACATAGATATATTCCTCAAATTCTTCTCCTCAGACGGGCCCGTACTTCTCCCTGCTGGTAAACTTTTCTTTGTATAAAATCTTTCCAACTGATGCCACTTAACTTCATTTCAATGGTGAATTTTGAGCCTGTAATTCACTTCAGTTCACCTAATTGGATTAGTTATTTTGCTATTTAACAGCCTTTTGCAACTCTTTCATCATCACATCATCAATTCACTTGAAACCATCAGCTAATTGATTTAAGATTTCCCAAGGAAAACCCATTTACCTGCAGCAGCAGACACAATCCTTAAGCATAATCGGGTGCTGCTGCTGTTGCTTCTGTTGATGCACTCAAAGTCATTTGCCTTATCCTCCAACTGTCTCCACTCCTCTCCACTCCTACCCACTGTCTGTTGGCCATTTCCTTGCTTTGGCAAACACTTGCCGCCAGCTGCTGCTGCTGCTTGCCTTCATCATTTGAATGGAGCAATGAATGGTGCGACGAGGCAGGGGCAGGGGGCGGGAATGGCTAGCTTGGGGAGCTCATCAAATGACTGCCGACCTCCCGATGGCCACTTTGCGACTGTTTTCGTTTAGCTTCCACTCTCGCTCTATCTCTTTCGCTCTGCTTAGGTGTTGCACATTGTTTCAATTAGTGCAATGTGGTGGGGTGCAGGTGCCGTTGGGATGGGGTGAGTTAGGTTGAAATCGGTGGTTATGTTGCTAGAGGGGGACACCTGCATTCGAACTCGGTGTGGCCACTCATTAGCAGCACTTGCAATTGCGGTAGTTGTCCTCCAATTTTGTAGTCTCCCTTAACCAAATGGAAATTGGAGCACGCTTCGTCGCCCCGCCGAACAACTAATCGAGACCCTGAAGAGAATTGACAAAAGAAAAGAATGACAATATTTTAAAACATTCTTTAACCGGTGTTAGTTAAAATAAATTAACGTTTATACGAAATTCTCAAGAGGGGTAACACAGACCTGCAGCGAGCGTACACGAGCTAGCTCGCTCAGCCTCGAGCATGCTTATCGTTCAAAAGCTTCAAGCGTTTCAAGCCCACACACAAAGCTCAAACCAAAAACCATTGAAATTGCTAGTTTGTTCAATCAACTAGCTCGATGTATGTAAAGGCTTGTTTGGCTTATTACTCGTTGTCCGAGAGCCACAGCGAGCTTGTTGCTCGTTGGTCACGAGTCGCAGCGAACTATTGAAAAACACAATCAGCTCGCCGCAACCACAAAAGAGTAAAAGAGATGGGATGATCGCCTTTAATTTCGCTCTCTCTTCATTTGTTATTGTGGAGAGCGCGAGAAATCAAGCGCCGCTTGCTAAGCTAAATTGCTCATATTGCTCACATGCTTAAATGAGCTTGAACTATTATTACTCGTGCTTGCAAAAGGATTGCTCGTACTGATTTAATGTCGATTTCGTACATTAAGCTATATCTTCTTGGTCTTTGGTTGAGTTATCGCCCTGACCTGTTTGCAAGAACAATTCAAGACTAGCTTCAGAATTTTATGGGTTTCAATCTAGAAGCTATTTGGACTTAAATGCAGAATATTTATACACTTGAAAAGTGTATATTAATTTTGCCCAGAAGTTTGTAAAGCATAGAAATATTCATTTCCGACCCCATAAACTATATATATTCTTGATCAGGACGACGAGCTGAGTTCATTTCCGCTTGTCCGTCCGTCCGTCTGTCCGTCTGTCCGTCTGTCTGTTTCTACGCGAACTAGTCTCTCAGTTTTAAAGCTATCGAGCTGAAATTTTGCACAGAGTCTTCTTTTTACTGCACGCAACTAATATGTCGGAACCGGCCGGATCGGATAACTATATCATATAGCTGCCATAGGAACGATCGGTCTAAGAACTAGTTCTAGTTAGAAAACTTTTTTGTTTTCCATCGTAGCGTCACTAATCTTGGTATATGTTAGTTTTATATGCTTTCACATAATTCTGGAAAAATGTATCAAAATCGGATCACTATAGCATATAGCTGCCATAGGAACGATCGGTCGAAAAATAAGTCTTTGTGAGAAAAACTTTTTTGATTTCCATCGTAGCGTCTCCAATCGTAGTATATATTTGTTTTATATGTTTTCACACAATTCTGAAAAATTTATCAAAATCGGATGACTATAGCATATAGCTGCCATATAAACGGTCGGTCAAAAAACTACTTCTAGTGAGAAAAACTTTTTTGTTTTCTATCGTAGCGTCCCCCATCTTGGTATATATTAGTTTTATATGCTTTCACATAATTTTGAAAAAATTTATCAAAATTGGATGACTATAGCATATAGCTGCCATAGGACCAATCAATCGGAAAATGTGTTTTACTAAGAAAAGTTTTTTTATGGTATCAAATTTTTATTATCAATGATTTAAAAAATTTTAAAAATTTGATATCTATTATCCTATATATATTTTACCGGTTAAATCAGTTGGAGTAAACTTTTTCAAATGTATTAAAACTTCGCCCCAGTCGAAGTTAGCTTTTGCCTGATTTTCTTCTTATTTCGGGTAAGCTAATACTTGCTTTCACAGCAATTTGGGATTGTTATACAAAATTAACTTGAATGTAAGGCTGCGTTCAAACTATTCGACGCATGAGACATGATACTCTAGTTGGCCCTTGTGTTGTCTTGTATTCATTGTGAATAGCTTGTCATTTGACATTAAAAACAAGACAAAATGAAGGCCTACTGGATTATCAAGTCTCATGCGTCGAACAGTGTGAACGCAGCCTAAGTGAGTTTAGATGTCTACGATCAAGTATTTTAGAAATTTTAACACAGTTTTCTTGTTTTTGAATCAAGTATTTTCGTACTTAAGCCACAAGATTGAGAGAAGCTCGTTTTGGTGCTCTATGGAGCTGAAACAGCTAGATTTACATTTACATACATTTTCGTATTTTCTATTGACACTGTTCGTACTTATTTTAAGTACATAATACTTGATTACCTGTCCTCTGTGATTTTGGTTCCCTTCGCTACGCCACTAATTGAAGTTAATTTAATTTGCTCATATTTTTTTCCCAGTGTATATGCGCGCCGGCTGTCTAAGCGCTTTGCCTTCTCATTGTGGCCATTATCAAATGTTTAATTATTTGCCATTTCTTTTTTTTTTTTTGCCATTTGTATAGCATACTTCTGGGCAACTTTCATTCAAATTGCTTTGCTGGCAGCAGCCGCTGCTGCTGCTGCTGCTGCCGCCACCGCCGGCGGCTCATGCTTTGTGCATTTATAATCATTTTTCATAAATGTCTGACCATTGGCCACGAAACGGGGGGATGGGTCAGAGTTATGGGAGCAGTCACATTTACTGTGACAGCTCTCAAAGGATTAGACGTGTTTCACATTTTAA
Source organism: Lordiphosa mommai (assembly GCA_018904225.1). Classification (NCBI taxonomy): domain Eukaryota; kingdom Metazoa; phylum Arthropoda; class Insecta; order Diptera; family Drosophilidae; genus Lordiphosa; species Lordiphosa mommai. The sequence goes on along the minus strand of JAEIFT010000438.1, from coordinate 179,899 downwards.
ATTGTCCCAAGCCCAGAGATGATGATGATGACAACATCCAGCATCTGGCTTTTGTCTCTAAACGGTCTAGGCGCCGATTGCTCAACTCGTTAGAGACACACACACACACACACACACACACACCTCTCCCCTGGCCCTATATCCAATTGCCATTTGTTGCTCGCTTATTTTTTCTCTCTCTGTTGTTGCTTTTTGACTTTTGCGCTGCGGCAAAACTGATTTAAGCCGCTTACTCCTCCTCTTTCTGCTCTCCGGCTGCTGCTGCTGCTGCTGCCCCAACCCACAACCCACCATGCCCATAAGCTGGACGCTTTCAACTGCCAATTCTGCGTGCTGGTTTGGTTTGCCAGCTCCTTTGCCATGTGGTTTGGGTAATTGACGTTGATGGAGATTATGCAGACGTCGACTTCGCAGTCCACGACGCTGGCAGCGCGAAGTTCTGTTTGCATTCGCGTCATGGATAGCACCCGGCGAGCAATAACAACTACACATTGATAACACCGGGAACACAAAAGTTGGCAATAACTTTAATGCTGATCGAGTTAATAAAATGGTTCAATGCTCGCAAATGCAATTTCAAAAGTTTTGAATGTGTTTTTAACTCGACATGCATTGAAAGCGATATGGATTGGAGAATAAGGTTCATTTGAAGAATCTGGGTATCTACAGATTTACTATTTGAAATTTTTGACAATTATCTTATTAATTACTTAATTAGCTGCAATTATTTTAATTAATCCCAGATGTTCCACAAACCGCTTTCTACCCAAAAACGACCCGATTTCCATACCATTTGGGTCATTTTTTGGGCAGCTCAGACATTTATTCTTTCCTTTGGTGAATATCAGCCCTGGATTCCGTCTCAATAAAACTGCTTGTCTTTAGCTTCGATACCTTCAACTGCTCTGCATCGATCGGAACAAATGGTACTCTAAAGGTGCAAGGTCTGGTCTATACCGGTACCATCGAGATTGGTTGTTTTACCAAGGATTATTATGGTGACTCATGTCTGGTTGCCCATTGCTCTCTTCAATCGCCTAAGTTGCTGTTTGTGGAAAGTTCTTCTAGGGTTTCGCACGGATGCCTTCAATTCAGCGTCCACAAAGGTTGGTGGGCTTCCTTCGCGCTTCTTGTCGGCTGTGTCAAAATTACTACTTTTAAAACGGGTCAACCAGAGGTTGAAATTGTTCGAGCAAGCCCTCCGTAAGCCTCACACAACATCCAATGATTTTTAGCTGCATTTTTCTTCAGATGGTAGCAAATTAACAATGCTTCCCATGAATGGGGTTTTGTAGGCACAAAAGCTGACACTTTGTTAAGATGTGGTACACAAATACCTAGTGAAATTTAACATTAGTGTTGCCATCTATTATCAATTCTTTAAAACTTACTTAAACACCCAATAATATATGTTTAGATCAGGGACCGGATATAACAGTTACTGGTAACAGTTAAAATAGAAATTAACAGTTATATTGCAATTTTTATATAAAAGTTTTATATTAAGAATTATTCTTCGATTTTTATTTTACAAATTCCGAAAATACCAATTATTTTATGATTTTTATTTTATTACTCTGATCATAACAGTTATTTTTGATTTTTATAAATTTTTTTACATGATAACAGTTATTGATGAATTTTTTAAATAAAAGTCATCAATAAAAATTATTCAAAGACTTTTATTTTTAAAGTCATAGCATAAAAGTCATTAAGCATATATCGCAATAATAAAGCCATTGAGGAAAAACTTGTAAACATAATCTTAATCAGCTTGACTAGTTCGAGTAACATCAAATTAAAATTTTATTTATTATTTAATTTTATTAGTAAAATCTTTTGCAAGGATTCGGAAGACAAATTATATCTCAAGTGTGTCAATACCAATTTCAGTGCAGAAAATCCTCTCTCTACACTTACTTGAGTAGCGGGCACGCTGTTGACAACCTTTGTCAGTTGATACAAATGGGAAAGAGCAAATTTTTTTTTCTTCCCAATATTTCATTAAGTCGATGTCTATGTCAATTGGCTTAAAAACAAATACGAAGTGGGTCGTTTACTCTTGCCGAGTTGATCAAGTATATGTTTACGATTTGGTCCTCAATGGCTCTATCATTGCGATATATGCAAATGACTTTTATGCTATGACTTTTAAAATAAAAGTCTTTGAATAATTTTTATTGATGACTTTTATTTATATGTTATCAGATATAGAAATGACTTTTTATGCTATGACTTTTAAAATAAAAGTCTTTGAATAATTTTTATTGATGACTTTTATTTATATGTTATCATGAAAATTTTTTTTATAAAAAATCAAAAATAACTGTTATGAACAGAGTAATAAAATTAAAATCATAAAATAATTGGTATTTCCGGAGTTTTAAAATAAAAATCCAAAAATAATTGTTATTTCCCAAGTTTTATTATAAAACGCAGAATATAACTGTTAAATAATGACTTTTTTGATAAAACTTATAACTGTTACGGTCCCTGGTTTAGATTATGTTTTATTTTATTTAAGAAATATTTTAGTTTTGTCAAATTTTTTGTATGCCTTTCCCCTTTTTTTTACAGTGTAAGGGACAGCATTCGCCACCACACAGTGGTCCGCCCGCTTCTGGAATAAAATCGAAATAAAGAAGGCTCAGTTGAATGTTTGAAACAAATATCGTAGGCCTCACGCATCTCTAATATTTCCTACAGGGTCTTCAGCTGGAAAAGTTGCGCAAGGATTACATCAGGTGAGTCCTTACTACTTTTATTTCAATTCACAATTTTTTGGGAGAAAATACCCTTAAATCAAAGTCAATCACTGAACCAAAAGATTATGAGAAATAGTAACTAAACAACTGAACAAAAAAGAGTAATTTTAGAAAAACATGTTCACTGGGTAACTCATTTTGGCTCAATTTCTTAAACGGGTGTTATTTTACGTTGAGGAAAAATTTTGTCTTCAGCTTAAGTTTGGGTCTTCTTCTGTTCAAATCAAATCACCATCTGAATATAATTTTTCAAGCAAAATTTGTTTTGGTTTATTCTCTATGCAAACTTTTCTTTGAATTTTGGTCAAGGAACAATTGCAAATACTTTGTGAGTAGTATTCCCTAGTATTCCCTCCTCCCCCCTCAAATATACTTCCTTTTTCCCAAAATTAAATAAAAACCATTAAATTTTCAATATTTCCCATCAATTTGTTTACACGAATTAAAATCTTGTAATTGTTTGCAATCCTGCACAAACTTTTGGCCCCCCAAAAAAAAAAGTGAAGAGAGAAACCCCCAATTTTGTTGCTCCTCAATTAAAAGTCATTTGTAAATGGCCCATAAACGCCGCCTACCCTTCCCAGCACTCTCAGCAGAGCTAGACAAAGTCGCGACTTGATTTTCAGGCGTGTCTAATGAAGCGGCAACCAATTCGACGTCGACTTCGACTTTTTGGCCGCATCATCAAATGAGGCGTCATTAAGTAATAAGTCTTTTGGTTCCGACTCAAAGTCGGAAGTGCAAAAACAAAATCCAGAAGTGAAAAAGTTAAGGCAAAAGCTATTAAAAGCAACGCCCATCCCCATAAACGCTCAAGCCGCCGCCCACTGGCCAAAGCGAAACCGCTTAACGACTTCATTAAGCGAGGGATAAGAAGGCGTTTTTTTTTTTTTTTTTGGTGCAAGAGGGAATTTAAGTTTTAAGCAAACCTACTGCAACTGCCAGTCAATCAGTCGGACAGTCAAGTCCAACTACGAGTCCGAGTCCGAGTCGGAGTCGCCAGCTCAAGACGTGGCGCTTCCGTTTCCGCTTCAAGAAAAGAAAAATGAGAATTGCGCCAAACTGACAACACTTTTTCTGTTTTCTGTTTTCTGTTTTTTTTGGTTTCTTATTCCTTTTCTCAGCTTTTTCAAGTGTTTCATTTCAGCTGCGCTTTTCTGTGAATGGCGCGAAAAGTGGTTTCTATTTATTTATTTATATTCCCATTGTGCAAGTAGCAGACGGGTGAGTGTTCGATACAAAGACGATTTGGTGGCTAAGCGTTGGCTAAGCCGTGAACTAGCTGGGGAGATTATCCAGGGAAAGCCCCAAGGAAATGCAAGAAAAAAAAAGAAAAGTCCCCTCGCCTAAGGAAACAGTTTTGGCCCGAAGACGTTATGCATTTGTAAATTTGTTAAGCGCATAAGTTTCAGTTTCTCAACCAACAAAGAGCCAAAATGCGAGGGGGAGAAACTTTATAATCCTTTACGGAGCTGAGAACTAATTGCAATGTAAATAAATTACAGGCGACACTAGCATCCCTCCCTCCCTCCCTCCCTCTCTCAGCCATATTTCACTCAATATTCAAAAGCAGGCAAAACCCCAAACCCCTTTACGCCCTTCAGCACTGTCGCAAAAACGCATTCAACTCGACTTAACTAACTATTAAGGACTACTTCAAGTTTTACACAGGATATATGCATGTATTTACACTAGTTGTCCTTGCAACCAGCCAGAATGACTTTGATTCCACACACGATACCGAGCGAGAGTTGAGAGTATGATGGTTTTGCGCCGAAGTTGGTGACAACTCGGATTATACTTGATATGACACATGAAAACAGGATTTTTACTCAAAGACTTTGCAAAGATACACGGCTAAAAGTTAGATCGTAGACACTACAAGAGTTAGGCTTTAGTTTCTAAAGCGTAACGTATCAATTTCCAAACCTGAACCCGATTCTTTTTTAGATACGATATCGATTTAACAAATGAAGAAGAAGAGCGATTGGAAGAAGAGTAGAAGTATATTGATGTGCGAATATAATGCGACTTTATGCAGCTCTGACCTACTTCATCAAACGCTGGCCAGCGATTAAAATATTATTCGGCATGCGTTCGGCTCGTTTCTGAGTCAATTGCCGAATGTTTTTGTCCGCCAGGTGTGCAGCTAGCACTTGATGCGAAAGGTTGCCTCTCTCCTAAAGACCTCTTTCTTCTTTCCTTAAGTGTGCAGCTGACACTTGATGCGAGAGGTTGTCCACTTGCTTGTCTGTCGACACAGCGCTGAGCGCTCATGCCTCAGACACATATTCATTCCATTCCCTCACCTGATTATTGCACCATGATCATACGCATCCTCACTGATCAATCGATCATTACAATTGCTTGGATTTTATAAACATTTTCTGAGTTGGCGACCGTGACGCTTTATACAGGGTTGCCCATATTCGACGGACCCATGTTTTTTTTTAAAAATCAAAGAAAAAAATAAAAATTTGGCGGTTGGCAATCTTAATCATTTAATTTGTTCCAAGTAGATTTGTTTACATCAATTTTTGAATATGATATCTCTCAAATGGCCGCCTCTGGCGTTGATGGCGTATTGTGCCCTTTTTGCAGCATTTTCCATCGTTTTCGCCAACATTTCGGCCGGAATAGCGGCTATTTCTTCACGAATGTTGTCCTTGAGCTCTTCTACGGTCCTTGGCTTGTTAACGTAAACCTTTGACTTCAAATATCCCCACAAGAAGAAGTCAGGCGGCGTCAAATCGGGCGAACGCGGTGGCCAGTCCAAATCACCACTTTTCGACACAAACGCAACAATTTCTTCAGAAAATCGATTGTTATGCGACTTGTGTGCGGTGGAGCGCCGTCTTGTTGAAACCAGAACTGCCTCATACGCTTTCGACGAATAATTGGCATCACAAAATTGGTCATCATGTCGCGATAACGCTCCTGGTTGATGGTAACAGCATGGCCATTTTCATTTTGGAAGAAAAACGGCCCAATGACCGTTTTCGCACTAACGCCGCACCAAACTGTGACTTTTTCGTCATGAAGAGGCACTTCTTGAATCTCCTGAGGATTTTCAGTGGCGAAAATTTTTCGTATAAACGCTTAATGGTGTTCTTAGAAGGCGCACTTTTCACATTTTTTTAATTTTTTAAAAGCACGTTGAACTTTCACAATTGACTTGTTCTGTTGAATGTAAATTTCAACTATTTCAGAGCGCTCGCGTGGCGTGTATTGTTCCATGGTAAAAATCTGCTTGGACTGACGCTTCAAACGCGGTATGTCATTAAGCGATCTGACATCTCTGTCAAAAGTTATGGCGTTGCCAGATGGGTCCGTCGAATATGGGCAACCCTGTATATAATGCTTCTACCACTCATCTTTGTAGACCCGAGAAAGACACTTCTTCATTTCTTTATCACATGCGACTCCGGCAAAGGCCACTTCCAGCAGTGAACGTTGTTGTTGTAGCTTACTTATATTTCAAGCTTAAGTAAACGGTGTTGTGCGAGTTAAGGTTTGGCTTGCTTTTGTGCGAAGCATGCAAAAAAACTCACACATTCTCTATTGTAGCTTTAGGTACACTTTTAAAGGTGTGGCCGTATTTTTCGTTTCTGCATTAGCTGGTGTCATGTCAAACATTAGACTCAAAGAGCATAAATGAAGAACTTAAACTTTGATTGTTTTTCAAATTTCAGCTCCTTGAATCTTTTAGGGTATTTTCCTATTCCTTTCTATATTCCTTCATCTGATTGTGGGTTCTCGCCCACGTTTGCTGCTCGTTGTTGTACCGCCTCGTTTGTGTCATTATGACTTCCTTTTGCGTGTGCTTGCCGGCCGCCGTCGTCGTCGCCTGGCTTGTCCTCTTGTCGATTTACATGAGTTGCAATTAGTGCGCTCTCTCCAACCAAATCCCTTGTACTCTCTTGTGTAGCTTTGGCAACACTCTAGTTCCTGTCGTCCACCCCCATTTTGGGTTTTTGGACCATTGTTTGCGGTATGCTTTTGTGTGGCCCAAATGTGTCGGACGGAAAGTGTGTGTGTTGCGTTTCTCCATATGTAACTCATGCCTATCAACTGCATCCGGCTGGCACTTCCGTTGGGTAACAGCTTTCAGCTTTTATGGCTTTTAAATAGTTGCAGCCAGCAGGTTCCCTTTTTGACAGGATCTCCTGGCAGGCGCCAAATTTATGACTGTATTAAAGAGTTTTTTTTTTTTTGCATAGTTTTTGTCGCCCAAGCTGTCGACCACTTGAACTTTCTGCCAACGGCAACTCCAACACTGCCCACTGCCAAGTGGGCGTGGCTCAAGCATCTTTGAAGAAAACGGCTTCAAATTGAGCTTAAAAACTTGCTCCTCATCAATTCTAGGGAAAGGTGTGGGGGCAGTTTTGCGGTGGCCTCACACACACACACACACACGTGTAAAAGTTTGCTCAGCTGGAGATGATGTTGCTGCTGTTATTGTCCTTACATTACAATTGAGGGCGTGTGTGTGTGTGTGTGTGTGTGTGTGTGTTGGCCAACTATTTAAATGTTGTTTTAAGCTTTATTGTTGGTTTGGGTTCAGTTGTCCCTTCCTCGAGCAGAGTTTGTCCTGCATGTTGCTGATTTCCTGTTGCAGGATGTGTCGAAGGATATGGAACCGAGAGTGCTGCCACAGTTTGTTGTACATTGTTGCAGCAGCAGCAACAACATCTCATGATTGCCGCAATGATACTTGATGTCCGTCCATGCCCTCCCCCTCCCCCAATGCTCTCCGGCTAGCATGCTCGCACTTCATTTGCCTCTTGAAGAGAGCGCTGATAATGCACGCATATTATGTTGGTTTTTTACTTTCACCCAACAGCAGCAACAAGCACGCCAGCAACAGCTACAGCCACAGCAGCAGCAGCAAACTTTGTTGTATTTTTAGTGTACAACATTAAGGACATGCCATCCGCTTTCCCCTCACCCACTCACTCCTTACCCGTTCAGGCATTGTGTTGTTGAAGCTTAGTCAACTTCAAGTCGAGAGTTAGTTTATGGCCAGCAGCTCATCGTTGTTGTTGTTGTTGTTGTTGTTGCTGTTGCGTTGCTGTTGCTGCGGTGTTGCCGTTGTCGTCTCAAGTTCTTATGTGAAGTGCACTCTTTATGTTAATAGTTGACACTAATTAGGTATGTTTGCACAACAAAGCGCTACACACACACACACACACACACACACACACACACGGGGCATTAGCATGCATATTAGTGTGTGCGTTGTGTAAATGTGAGCCTGCCTGGGCTCGGGTATTCGAGTAGAATCTACAAAAACATCACACAAAAGACTTTGTTAGTGGCGCCTTTATGGCCCTGCCTTAAAGTACAGGTGTCATTGGCTAAGTGAGTTAAATACTCAGTGCAAGTGAATGCTTAATTAAGCATAAAACCGGGCTGTCTTGTGGGTACTCTCTAAGTGAATTGTCGAACGTCGTTTAGTGAATACAAAAGGATACAATAGATGTAGCCAGTGACTGATTTCAATCGAGCAGATTAAAAGAATATGGGAGTTTTTAACCGATATCTTCGCTAGTCGGTGTAAGAAACACAGTCTTCCATAATTGTAAGACAATATATGAGAGAAAACCATATCTCTCAATAGACTTCTTCTTTTCGGTGTGTCGACAATGTCCAGATAGACTTGTCTAGAGAATTTCAATTACACCACACTCATTCGTTGTATTTTCAGGGATCCAGCTAAGTTCGCTATAAAAAAAATTAATTAAAGATTATTTAAAAATTCAAAATTTTAAAAAATTTTGTTTTCCATCTAGCGTCACCAAACTTAGTATATATTAGTTTTATATCCCTTCACACAATTCTGAAAAAATTTATCAAAATCGGATGACTATAGCATATAGTTGCCATATAAACGGTCGGTCAAAAAATAGTTCTAGTGAGAAAAACTTTTTTGTTATCAATGGTAGCGCCTTTAAAAAAACTGGTAAGGGTATTAAAATATCGGTGTAGCCGATGTTAGCCCTCAATTTTTATACACTTAAAAAGTGTATATTCATTTTGCCCAGATAAACCGTTTGTAACGCATAGAAATATTTACTTCCGAACCCCAAAAACTATTTATATTCTTGATCAGGATGACGAGCTTGAGTTCATTTTCGCTTGTCCGTCCGTCCGCCTGTCTGTCCGTCTTGTCAGTCTGCTGACTGTCTGCTGTACGTCTGTCCGTCTGTCTGTCTGTCTCTACGCAAACTAGTTCTCAGTTTTTAAAGCTATCGAGCTGAAATTTTGCACAGAGTCTTTTTTACTGCACGCAACTAATATGTGGAACCGGCCGGATCGGAGGACTATATCTTTAGCTGCCATAGGAACGATCGGTCGAAAAATAAGTCTCAGTGAGAAAAACTTTTTTATTTTCCATCGTAGCGTCACCAATCGTAGTATATATTAGTTTTATATGCTTCCACACAACTGGAAAAATTTATCAAAATCGGATGACTATAGCATATAGCTGCCATATAAACGGTCGATCAAAAACTACTTTAGTGAGAAAACTTTATTGTTTTCCATCGTAGCGTCTCCAATCTTGGTATATATTAGTTTTATATGCTTTCACATAATTTCGAAAAAATTTATCAAAATCGGGTGACTATAGCATATAGCTGCCATATAAACGGTCGGTCAAAAAAACTAGTTCTAGTGAGAAAAACTTTTTGTTTTCTATCGTAGCGTCCCCAATCTTGGTATATATCAGTTTTATATTTTTTACATAAGTTTGAAAAAATGATTAAAATCGGATGACTATTGCATATAGCTGCCATAGAACCGATCGGTCGGAAAATGTGTTTTACTAAGAAAATTTTTTTATGGTATCAAATTTTTATTATTAAATATTAAAAGTTTAAATATTTGATATCCCCCCCGAACTCTCTTGTTAGGCGTTGCTTTAAGTTCTTTCCAGCTTTTTCCAATGCTTTTCGCTTCTCTTCCGACTGTCCTTCTTTCAAGTTTGGATAGCATATTTGGCAGGTCGCTCAGCCTGTTCGCTAGAAGGCACCTTTATGGAGTACTAAACCTTCTAGAGAGGCTTAGAAAGGAGTCCCTAAGGTGCATATCCAACGAAGCAAGAGATCTTCTCAATATATAAAAGCCGCGTAATTTTTTTGAAAATTTCAATCTTTATTGTGGAAAAGTGATTAGATATTAATTATTTAAAGTATTGTCCTTCGCTAGCCACTACTTTTTCCCATCTTTCTGGCAATTTTCGGATACTATTTCAATGTGATTATTGTAAAGTAAATGAGCCATTAATCCCTATACTAGCGGCCGTTTTCTCATGTTCATGTTTTTCAAATTCAGTTGCCTACTTTTAGGTAAATTTTTAAATAGATTGCAAAGCAAAATTTAATGTTGCAAATCATCTAATAACTTTTAGTAAAAGTGTCAGGTGATCACAAAGTTCAGTTCCATCCACTTAAGTTTCCTTTTTAGCCAATTTGCCCTGTACTCCTTGGGTATGATTCACATCCTTGTTTCTGTTATTGTTGCTCCACATAATACGGTGTTAAGCAGAGGGCACAACTATTACTTAATCATTTTAACCTGTTTAAGCGGCTTAATGTGTGTGTGTGTGTGTGCGTGTGTTTGAGTATAGGTTTCCAGTCCCGTCCTCAAGTGCCACACGAGCATCTTAAAAGTCACTCGAAACTTTATCCTCCAACCCGCCCCCTGCAGCCGTTTGTAGTAGTTGTTCCACAAAGTGTAAAACTAGCCGTGGCTTTGTGACAGCTGCTGCTGCTGCTGCTGCTCCGCCATTGTCTAGCAAATTTAACGCTGCTTCCGTGGCGCACCAATTTCAAGCCCTCCCCCCGCCCTCCTCTACCCCTTCTCTAAGACCAAGCTCATAGTTATGCATATATACAAATGTATATGTAGTTGTGGACGCCCACCAATCATGCATCCGTTTTTGTTGCTTTTAATGAAATTTTAATTTGCTGCGGATATGCGCAGTCAGTGTGTTTGCGAACTTCGTCAGACGCCGCTGCGTCAGCAACGGGAACGTATCGAGTACTAAAAGTGTGGCTAGAGAGATGCGATGAGTGTGGAGGGGCAGCCAGCTGGCCAGCAGCAGCAGCAGCAGCAGCAGCTCCTCTATGCGCCACACACAATTACTTAGACTTATGTATGATTTATGTCTATGGCTCTTTGGCTTTCAACACACTGAGAGAAAATGGTACAATATATATTTAAGATATATTTTATGGTGAGTTTTCTCTTCTTTGTAATACTCTGTACCAAAGGTATAGAAAGTACACACCCTTTTTTTGGACGCATCAGCACTTTACAAAGTTTGTGTGGCGCCACATTCAAAAGTTTTAAGATATAACAATTTTTCTATCCCCTTTCATTGGGCAGTGTGATATGATGGTGTCGCAACTAGAGGTTTAGAGTGGATTAGGTTATGGCTTACTGCTTACATCGAAGCTGAAATGTTGCTTAAAACAGAGTTGCCACACATTTAGAAACAGCAAAAAGTCACTGAACAAGAGTAGCTGAACTGAGAGAACAGTCACCGAACAAGAGTCACTGAATAAAAAGGATAATTTAAAGAAGAATTGATAGCTACCCTGTAGTTCGGCTGCACTGGTGCAAACCTAGTGATTCCGCTAACTCTTCGTAATGAGGACCGGATACCGACCTAACCACCCGCCATGTAATTTGCTAACGAATTTTGTATGGACATGTCCGCCAAATTCACCGAGCGGTATATGGCTTACCACCAGCCATTAGCGATATGACCGGTGCAAAGGAGTTACTGCAGTAGTCACTGCAAAACTGAATGAGAAAAAATTGACTTTGTAATTTTTTTTTTTTTTTTTTTTTTTTAATTTTGACTTGTCTGGTATTTGAACTCACAACTTTGGGTAGTTTGAATGCGAACGACAGCATCTTAGCGCATTCGGCCACCGACCATCACGCGTGAGACGCAGCCAAATGTAACATAAATGCGTGAAGCACTGAAAGTAGTCGGGCGATGATGGCTCAGGGGTTAAGACCGTTGCCTAGAAATACCGAGGTCGTGGGTTCGAATCCTATAGCAAGCTAAGATTTTTTTTAATTTTTTTTTATTTGTGGTGTTTTAAACCATTAATTTTATTTTTAAAATCACTTTTTGACCTAAATCGATTTTATGGCCCTTTCTGATGCAAATTAAAAGGCAAAACAAATATTGTGCACACGCCACCACAGCAACGCCGAATTTGTCCGGGCTGCCGCACACTCGCTGCATCACCCACTGCATTACCTGCCGTTAACGACGTGACTAACGAAAAGTGATGCATGGATTCGTTAGGCAGAGTAGTCACTTGACCCCAGCAGAACTACAGGGTATGTCAGCTTCAGGGCTTCTGGCTTCCTGAAGTTTTGTACTCGCTCCATAGTGAATTTATTTTCTCCCAGTGTATGCATATATGCTGATGCTTTGTGCCATTGGCACACACAGAATACGTGTTGGGCATCAAGTCGAGTATTGGACTCGCATTTGTAGAAACTGTGTCTGTCTGTGTGTGTGTGTGTGTGTGTGTGTGGCCGGTGTGAGTGTATATTTCTGAAAATCTCGCGCACTGCATGTGAACCACAACAACAACAATGTAGAGCTTGTCGATATTTAGCCTAATTTGTAGTGCTTCCCATAACTGAGTGTGGAGCAGGAGAACTGAGTGCGGAGGCAGATGAAGTTCTTCTGCTTTTTTGGCAGCGTAATTTTTTAACACGCAGGCGGCTTTGATGTGTGCTACCGTGTTGATTGATGGCATGTGCAAAGTTTGATTGAAAACTGTAAGGGGCGAAGGACCGAAGAACGGTAAATCATCGAGGAAATTGAATTTTGAAAGTTCCTGATGGGTTGGCTAATGCGAGAAGTGTACCGTAGTAGCTGAATGGGAATGGCATCGAATACAATTCCACAAAATTCAGTTTGTTTTTCCTGCTTTCCTTTTGAATATGAATTTTTTATCGGTATTTTTGTGCCACGTAATGGCAAAATGGCAAATGAAATACATAAACAATTTATAAACGTGAATTATCACAAAAACGTAAAAATGATAAGGCAAAAATGCCATCACTCAGGACAGGAGCTGGCGGCGGCGGCAAACCATGACAGACTGACATGGCAGGGGAAGGGGAACGGGAAGGAACAACCCGCCAACTGCCAGCCAGCGATTTGTATAAAGTTTTTTCATCTCTTATTTTTTTTGTTGTTGTGGGGCAGCGGGGGCAGGAGGCGTGTGCGTTACAAGACAATAATTGTGGCTTGAAGCGAATTCACCGTCGCAAGTCTCTCAAGTCTCGAGTGTCGCAAATAAATGTGATTACATTGCCTGCAGAGGGTGGCCATCCATCCAGGCATTCAGGAGTAACCACCAAATCTGCTAGCAGTGATTTGTCACTTTGATGCCTCATCCTCTTCGATGTTGTTGTTTTTTTTTTTGCTCTAGCTCCATAAATAAGCATCTGCAGTTGAAAAAGTGTAGGCCAAGTCAAGTGAGTTAGTGGATGTATCGCTTGGGCTTGTTTCTGTTGCTAAGCTGAATCCCATTTACTGGACAAAAGGTGCGAGCAACCAAGTGATCCCCAATGGTCGAATTGTGTATGCTCCACATCTAGGCATTTTGTGAATTTCTTTGTTAATGCGAAGCTCTCTAACTGACGATCGACTGGGAGACTAGACAGTTCAAAAACGGTCTTTATGCGGATTCGGTGGGTTCTGTCGCGCACTTCTAGTTATTTTTAATAGATTTTTACATCGGTTTTCGAAATACTTCCAAAGATAACTGGGTGCTGTTTTGGTTATTTGTTAAAAAATTATTTTATTATTTTCACTAGGCCGTCTAGGCTCTAATCTGCCTTATATCCCATCCGTACTGGGCTTTGCCATAGAAGTAACTCAGATTCTGAACTTTGATCTTATTTTGACAGGCAAAACAAAGCCAAATAATTTTTTGTCACGGTCGCCAACTTTCGAAAAAATTGATTTGGACTTGCACACTTCTTCCTTTTTATATTCAACTGCAGCTTAGAGCATGAATCCAAACAAAAAGTCCCGTACAAGTCAATAAACCTGCCATAGACCTTAAATGATTTCAGTTTGATCTAGCTAAGTGTTTATTACGCCCATCCCAAAGTTATTTAATAAACCTTGCTTCAGAATGTCAACAATTTGATAGGATTTTATAAAAAACCTTTTAAAAAATTTCAAGTTTTATTTGTTTTTTATTTTTTTTTTTTTTTTTTTTTTATTTTTTTTTTTTTATTTTTTACGAAAAGTTGCCAAAGTTGTTAAATTATTTTATTATTTTCTGGGCTCTAATCTGCCTATATCCCATCGCTACTGGGCTTTGCCATAGAAGTAACTCAGATTCTGAACTTTGATCTTATTTTGACAGGCAAAACAAAGCCAAATAATTTTTTGTCACGGTCGCCAACTTTCGAAAAAATTGATTTGGACTTGCACACTTCTTCCTTTTTATATTCAACTGCAGCTTAGAGCATGAATCCAAACAAAAAGTCCCGTACAAGTCAATAAACCTGCCATAGACCTTAAATGATTTCAGTTTGATCTAGCTAAGTGTTGCTTAAATTACGCCCATCCCAAAGTTATTTAATAAACCTTGCTTCAGAATGTCAACAATTTGATAGGATTTTATAAAAAAAACCTTTTAAAAAATTTCAAGTTTGATTTGTTTTTTATTTTTTTTTTTTTTTCGAAAAGTTGCCAAAGTTGTTAAATTCATTTTACAAAAAAATTGTCCATCTCCCGGCAGCACTTTAGAGCAGCTTTGGCAACTTCATCATAAGTTGATTATGCCTCAAATTCCCCTCAACGTGCAACTGTGTGTGCCTGCGGCTGAAATATAACTGTTCATAAATTTGGCGCCCATGAAAATCTGTAATATAAAAATTGTCTATTATCTGCTTTACTTCTTCTGCAATGTTTTTATGTTCTTCGGTTGGAAGGTGGGGGCCCTGCTTAATACAACAAATATTGAAACAACCCCCCCGCTCCCATCCATCCATCCCCCCCCATACCAGACGGGGGATGGTTTCATCTGCTTCGTGTTGGGTAATGGGCATTTCATAGACCATTGACCACTGACCAAACGGTAGCCACCAGCTGATTAATTGGGTTTCATTCCAAACGGTATGCCGGTCAGGACTGACTGACTGACTGACTGACGGTCACGTTCATGTCCATGTCCATGTCCTGGGCTCACTTGCATGCGTGTTTAATACGTTTATTAATTACATTCTGGGGGGGCCTGGAAAAAATCGTTTTGCAAGAGGTTCAACAAAGTGTAAGTAATTGTGAGCGAGCGAGAGAGCGAACGAGCTGGGGATTACCTCGGTGACAATTCTGCTTCTTACACTCATGTCCTTCCGCTCGCGTATTTGCGCCAATTAATTTGTTAAATAAACGCATTTGTCCTGTCTGCGTGTGTGTGTGTGTGTGTGTGTGCGTTAATTATCCATCGGCTGCCTCGTGTATTGGAATTCATGTTGTTAGTTACGGTTACAGCCGCGTAATTGCATAACAGTCTCTCCGTCGCCGTCTCCTCCTTATTGCCCCATATATCAGCGCCTTTAGTCCTGGACATTTTCTTATTAATTGATTGGCCATTGTGCACATGCTGGCGCCCTGATCCTGCTCCTGCTGCTGCTGCTGTGGCTACTTCTTTTTAATTGAATTCCATTCTGCATTTTTCATAAATCAATTTTAATTGTAGGTAATTATTGGCCATTTTTTTGTTTGGCATCATTAATTATGCTGAAATTATTATCATAATCGGTTTATGTCCAATTTGCTGCTCTTTTTTTTCCATTCCTAGTTTCTCATAGTTTCTTTTTAATTGTAAGTAAACGCGGCACCCTTCTGTCTGTTTCTGTCCAGATTTACGGTTTGAGGCTTCAAATAACAAAGTGCAATACACACACACTCAATTTTTCAGTCATTCGAACAGTTTTATTGAAAGTAGAAAAAAACTTTTTTTAACCTTAAAATTAGAAAAGTTTATTAATTACTTACTTGGCTCAAGTATCGACTACTTATTTTTGGGAACGTTTCGGTCTGGATTTTAAATTTATTCAAGTGGAAATAGTACTTGAATTTAGTATGCTGTACTTAATAAAAGGACGTTTCGGACTCCCTTTTAAGCAAACTCGTACTTTATTTAAATTTGAAACATTTCGAATAATTAATCTCATTTGAAGTATGTTTCGTACTCAATTTTTAAGTCCAACAATACAAGATTTATGTTCCTTCATAATCCTGCATAATAGCAGTTTAGCGACTTGGTTTCAATAGTTTCAGACTCAGTTGAATATCAAATTCCGAAATTCTGAGTTCAGTTACGAAATACCTGATTTTTATACCCTTGCAGAGGGTATATTAAAATTGTCACGATGTTTGTAACGCAGTGAAGGAAGCATTTCCGACCACATAAAGTATATATATTCTTGATCAGCATGACGAGCTGAGTCGTCCGTCCGTCCGTCCGTCTGTCCTATGCTATCTCCTCCCTCAGTTTTGAAGCTATCTTGACCAAACTTTGCAAAAAGTCTTTAAATACAAATAACGCTGCACATTTGTCGGAATCGGCCGGATCGGATGACTATATCAAACCGGTCACTATAAGAGAAAAATTTTCACGTAGCGTCACCAACGTGGTATATAGTTTTTCAAATCAAAAATCAAAAGGTCATATAGCTCTCGGTCGGTCCAAAAATAGTTCTAGTGAGAAAAACTTTTTGTTTTCCATCGTAGCTCACCAACGTGGTATATATTTTTTATTCTTTCACAATTCTGAAAAAAATTTTCAAAATCGGATGACTATAGCATATAGCTGCCATAGGAACGATCCGTCCAAAAACTAGTTCTAGTGAGAAAAACTTTTTTGTTTTCCATCGTAGCGTCACCAATCGTGGTATATATAAGTTTTATATGCTTCAACACAATTCTGAAAAAATTGATCAAAATCGGATGACTATAGCATATAGCTGCCATATAAACGGTCGGTCCAAAAAATAGTTCTAGTGAGAAAAACTTTTTTGTTTTCCATCGTAGCATCACCAATCGTGGTATATATTAGTTTTATATGCTTTCACACAATTCTGAAAAAAATTTTCAAAATCGGATGACTATAGCATATAGCTGCCATAGGAACGATCAGTCTAAAAACTAATTCTAATGAGAAAAACTTTTTTGTTATCAATGGTAGCGCCTTTCAAAAACTGCAAGGGTATTTAAAACATCGGAGTAGCCGATGTTAGCCCTCTATTTTTTTTCTTGGTGGAGAATTTCAGATTTTAATGATTTATAGGGAGTTACAGCCCCCATTTTCACTTTCGTATAAATTTTGCGATTTGAAATCGAAAATGAAAGCATGGCCGATAATTTTATATACATTTTATTTTTCGAAGCGTGCGCGTGATTTGAAAGATAATCTGCACTTGCGTGCTTCTTTAGTTTCTGTGGTACACCTGATCTTGACGATTTTTGAAATTCAGAACAGCAATAAACTTGATTAGCGACACTTTCAGTCGTTTTTGAAATTCAAAACAGGCCTTAATATGCACTCAGAGAGTAAATAGTGATATTAGAGGGATGCCTGTACGTGATTTGCTTTCGATTTTAATTATGTAAAAGTACGGTCACACTAGAAAGCAAAACGATATCAATTCGAAATTAGCCTCGGAGCTTGATTTCGTTAAATCTTATAGTATGACCTTTATTTCCTTACTTATTCTGGGCACTTTGCGTATTTTGTACGGAGCAGCTGTTTGACGAAATCAAAATCGAAATACTCTTCTTACAAAAACCCAATTGAGCTCGATTTCAAGTGCAAAAATTCTTGACAATTTTTTATAAAAGCGTTTGTACTCAAACTAATCCCTCTACTTTATCTTAGCATACATATTTGGCGTCAGAAACGTGCTAGAGAATGGGGTTTCAAATCGTTCCCATAGCTCTTGGCCCTAGCATGTTCCTCTCATATGTTAACTCTACTTTATTTGATATATTCATGGTTGATGACCGATCACTTACTTCGTATTACTTCGTACAGCTTTCAACTATCCCAGTCATTCATTATGCTGAATGGGGCACTTGTATGGTGTTTCAGTTGCCCACTTAAGTACACACACACACACGCACGCACACATATATAATGTATAGAAAGGGGTGGGGGGAAAGGAAAACCCAAGGACCCAACTTGGGTCCTCGCACAATTCACATTTCATATTTTGCGGCATTTTGCCAACGCAGTTTTTTATACAATTTCTTCGACTTGGTGGTGTTTTCAGTGTTGTTTCCTACTCATAACCGGATAAAATACAAATGGCCAAGTTTATGGCCTGACCATTTCAATTTCATGCAGCTTGACCACATTTACAAAATACTTGGCAGCGGGAGCGGGGTAACCAGGGATACTTGAGCTCTCGAACGTTTTTGCTTCGTACTTTCTCAATTTCCCAAAGACACTTGAACACTTCGGCAGTGTACTCCGCCTCCGCCTCCTCCTCCTCCATCCTCCAATGGGTTTGGGGTAGTTGTTCAAACTTTAAGTATCATTGACCTTTCCCTGGGGGGGGCGGGGTTAGAGGTTCATAGAGGCGCAACAGTTGCCAGAAAATTACCTTAAAACATAAACAAAAGCAGGCAAGCAAGGGTTAGGGGTTGGGGGGGGGGGCAGCAGCGTGTGAAAATAATGAGCAGGCATGCTAAACACAAAGAGAGCAAGAGTGCTGTGGGGTGGGTTGGGTGGTGTAGGGGGGTAGGGGGTTTAGACGCAACACAAACAAAAACCAAATAATTTTTCAGTTGAGAGAAAAATGCAACCGAAATCCCTGGAAAGTCATTTTCAAAACTCTTTTGCCAGGCCAAAGTGTGTGTGTGTGTGTGTGTGTGTGTGATCCATCATTCAGTTGCTAAACAAACAAAACCAGAGCTCCAGAGCTCGAGCAGCAGCATCCACGTTAATTTGTGGACGGCCGCTCTGAAAATAAAAATTAATATATGCCGCAACACGTTTCAACTTCCCAGCTAGCTGGATGCGTGGCAGGAGGAGGAGGAGGAGGAGGGAGGAGGGAGGAGGTGGGGCAGCGGTGCTAGAAGTGTTTGTTGATTTTAAGCCAAAGCAAAAGTTGAAAATAGTTTCCATTGAAAAATCACACTGCGAGAGCGAGAGCGGTGTCCATGTCCGGCTCCAGCTGCGTTTAATTGGGTGCGAGGTCTTAAATGTGTGCTCAAAAAAAAAAAAAAAAAAAAAAAAAAAAAATAGATGCCCCAATCCTGCTTAATGAACCGCATTGACTCGAGAACTGCAACTGTCGAATTGCCTAATTAGATGGCAACCAAACGGAATGGCAGCGGTTAATTTGATTTGTATTCCAACCAACTGCAGACTGCATTAGGAAGAGCCACTCCCCTCCCCCCCCCTGCCCTTGCCAGACATGACAGGACAAAGCTGTAAACAATGCGCAAACAACTCCTCAAGGAGTGTCGCTCGGAATGAGCTGTAAAAATTGCACAAGAGAAAAAGGATATTTAGACGCGGCTTACCAAAAGCTCAGCCAAGGAAAACAAAGATACCAAGGCAGATGACTAGACTAGACCAGACCAAGGGGGAAGGGAGTGAGGGGGGGGGGAGTAAAACTAGACAGTCAGTATGTATAGCAGGCAGACAATGTGTAAACTATACACAATTCCTTCAGTGCACTGAGTTGGCATTTTCATCTACTCCAACATTTTGCACAAGAGAAAAGTTCTAGCAATATAAGGAGCATTTGGGCATTCCCAAAAAAAAAAAGTGACAACTGTTTTTAACTGTCTGTTTCTGTTAGTGTTCCTTACGAAACTGAACAAAAGATCATGTTCTTTAACAAATGCTCTTTTTGGTTCAGTTGTTCAATTGCTCACTAATCTGACGCAGAAAGCGGGCTCAACCAGTGCGGCTTCCAATCAAACTGCTCGTCTTTGAAGAGCGAAGAACGTATCAAGCCAATTTTGTATACCTTCAACTAAAGTAAGAAATAGTTGTCTCATGGTGCAAGGTCTGGGCTATATCGTTGCCATCGAAATAGGGTTTTAGATAGGCTTTTTTACCGAGCATTATAAGAGTGGTAGATTATTGACTCACGTCAATAAAAAAAAAAAAAAAAAAAAAAAAAAAATAAAAAAATAAAAAAAAAAAAAAAAAAAAATAAAAAAAAAAAAAAAATAAAAAAAAAAATAAAAAATATGGCTGCTCATTCCGCCCGATTTTTCCCCAATCGCATAAGTAGCTGCCTGTAGAGAGCGCCATCTATTGTCTTACCACTTTTAAAAGTTCGTGGTACAAGATATATGAAAAGTTCCAACAAGAAAGGGTATGGCCGCGTGACATTGTAGTTGACGCCTAATCCCTAACCCACTTTGCTGAGTCACATTGAAATCAGAATAGATCTAAATCACTGAAACTTAATTTTCCTCGCTTTGCCACTTTCGGCTGCATATTCACTCCATCTCTCCCCTTTTTCATTCATCTCCACCGCCTTTTGCAATGAATTGCATTTCGTTTTATTCCTGGCGCATTCGTAATGAAGACAGTGTGTTATACTTCCGAAAAAAAATACATACAGACTACACAATATATATTGCATACAATATATCTATACAGCCTCCGCAAGGACATGGCCTAACCCAGTCGTCACTGTCCTTGTCCAAGTTTGTTTGTTTGTTTGCCAACTGTCTGCCCAGGCAAACAGAAGCGGCAATAAAATAAGCAACGAAATGAAATGGCTGCAGACATTGGCGTCTTGGAGACTTCCTGGCCCGGCAGAGATGCCACCTGCAAGCGGCAGAGATATATGGGGCTAGTTGGCTGAAGATGTTTGGGGCCAATCCGAAGGGATGCAGCGTAGTAAAAATATTTACCAATAGATGTCGATGTCGCCCTTTCCCCTCCCCCGCCATTCCTCAACTCTTGCGCGAGGCGCCTGCTAACGAGTGGCCTTTGAGCGGCACGTTCGTGTTTCGACTCTTAACACATTTTTCGGTTCGCTTTGCCTGAAGACTGAAGTGCAATCAGCAGCAGAAGAAGTTAAAGAAGTAGAAGTACACTTGAAAAAATCTAAATTTCCTTTAGGAGTTAGAAAGCTTTTTAAAAGCATTTAAATGAAATTTATAAATTTGTATGTTTTCTCTAATAGGCCAATGAATCCTTCATTTGAATAGAAGCACTTTTGAACAGCTCTGAAAGCTTGTACCGGGGGTACAATTGTACCCCAAAGACGTATAGCGTACCCTCTCGTAATTAGAACGCTGTAAGCTAGTCTTACAATATCAAATCTTGCTTTGAAAGTTTCTTGGGGTACTAATGTACCCCAGAGAGGGTTGCACATATTTGACTAAATATTTTTTGAAAAGAAATTTAATTCTTAGATTTGAAGATTGCTTGAACTTGATATGTTCCTCTGCACAGAATATTTTTGTTGTTCTGTTTTTTTCTGAGTGTAGAAACTAGAAGGAAGCGAACGATGACGATGGGACATCGCACGTACACGTACGTACAACGTTGTCTCGCCCAGACAGTTTGCAAACACAAAAACCTCCTCCCGCCCCCGTCCCCGTCCCCCACCTTCATCATAATCTCCTCCCTCATTGTTTCGCTTTCTAAGCAAGGAAAGCCAAAAAGCTTTCACTCTGAGTTGTCCTGTCCTGTCCTGTCTCCGTCCGTCCGGTCTTAAAGATAAAAACTAGTGGATCAGCAGCACTTAATTACATGAAACGAATTGACTTGAGTTGAGTTTGGGGTATGGGTTAGAAAACACTTAAGTGGTCGACCCATTGTTCCGTTTGATGGCATGTGACAAGATAATCATCATTGTATCAGAGCAAAATGTCAATGGTTGTTGTGCGAAGGACGTTCCGGCTGTTAATTGACCTAATTGTGGGTGGCTGCTGCATCAACTCATAAATATTGCAAAAATCCAAGTGACCCACAAAAAAATAAACCAACGAAATAGAGGGAGACAGCGAGAGTTGTATAATCTCTGGTGGTGGAAACCTGAGCCGCTTTTACAAAATGCAACAGCAGGAGCCGGCAGCCGGCAGCCGCTGCCTGCCCACCCATAAAAGGAGCTAAAGTACAAATCGTTGTCACATGTGAGCCGCATTTTTATGGCCGCCGGCTTGGGAATTTCTGCAACATGGCCAAGAGAGCCTCGAGCCTCGCATGAAGAATTTATTGCTGCCCGCTGTAAATGGTCAAAACAGGCAGACATTTGGTCAGCCATTGGGGCCGGGCCAGGTTCCACCTCCTTGTGCTCCCATTCAAATGTGCAACAGGTCAACTCCAACCATGACCATTTACAGGCGATGCAATTTTTATTGCTTTCACAAGAATCGCTACGTTGGGGAGAGAGGCCCTTAAAAGGCCATTGGAGGTCCAAAGCAAAAGAAGGCAAAAGATGATTCAATTGATTGATTGATTGATCGCTCGCTGGCTGCACGAAAGAAGCAGCAGCAGCAAAACCAAAGCGAGCACCTTATCAGTGGTTGGCGGTGACGTCAAGTGAGGCGAGGGCTGTTGCTGAAGTTGCAACTTGAATAATAAATAGGAATTTCAAAGAATTTGTGAAAACTAAAAGCCAGATGGGTGCCGCCGCGTTTGTCTATAGTCGAAGATCATTGATCAACATTTTGGCATTGTGGAGAATTGTGGATACATAGTCCAAGGAGTGAATTGATTTCTGTGTATCGACACTGAACATCTTTATTGAACATTTTCGTCCAACACTGATTCTTAACATTGTTTCCAACATTGTTTCTAAAGACAAAATAATAAACAAGAGGGGACGCCGATAACAAAAAGTTTTTCTCACTAGTTAAAGGCGCTATATGCTATAGTGATCCGATTTTGAAAATTTTTTTCACAATTATGTGGAACATATAAAACAAATATATCAACATTGGGCGCTACATGGATCAAAAAGTTTTTCTCAAAAACTTATTTTTCGACCTGTTCACGTTCCTCCGGCCGGTTCCGACAGTTCGTGCAGTAAAGAAGACTTGTGCCAAATTTCTCGATAGCTTTAAAACTGAGAGACTAGTTCGCGTAGAACGACGGAGGAGCGCGGACGGGAAAATGAACTCGCTCGTCGTCCTGTCAGATATTAAGTTATGGGGTCGAAATGAATATTTCTATCGTTACAAACTTGGGCAATTAATATACACTTTTCAAGTGTATAAAAAGGATATTTCCAACATTGTTTTCTAACACTGATTTCAAAATCTCATTTACATCACTATTTTCCAACACTGTTTTTGTACTTGGTTTTCTAATAGTGTTTTCCAACACTATTTTTCAACATTTTTGTTGAACATTGTTTTCCAACACTGTTTTCCAACACTGTTTTCCAACACTAATTTTCAACACTGTTCTTGAACTTTGTTTTTCAATACTATTTTCCAACACTATTTTATAGCACTGTTTTCAACATCATTTTCTAACACTGTATTCCAACACTGTTTTCCAAGCAATCGCCTGGCCAACCGTGCGGCAAAAAACTAAAAAATGCTCAAAATTATCAAAATCTCTTTAAAAAAGATTTCAACACAGAAAAATTTAAAAGGAAGAATTGTTAATTGGGACTTCATTTTGTTGTTTTTTTCCAACACTGTTTTTGTACTTGGTTTTCTAATAGTGTTTTCCAACACTATTTTTCAACATTTTTGTTGAACATTGTTTTCCAACACTGTTTTCCTAAGCTTTTTCCAACACTGTTTTCCTAAGCTGTTATCCAACACTAATTTTCAACACTGTTCTTGAACTTTGTTTTTCAATACTATTTTCCAACACTATTTTATAGCACTGTTTTCAACATCATTTTCTAACACTGTATTCCAACACT
The DNA here is from genome assembly GCA_018904225.1 of Lordiphosa mommai. Classification (NCBI taxonomy): domain Eukaryota; kingdom Metazoa; phylum Arthropoda; class Insecta; order Diptera; family Drosophilidae; genus Lordiphosa; species Lordiphosa mommai. Next base: position 156,212 of record JAEIFT010000438.1, on the reverse strand, counting down.
GTTTTCCAAGCAATCGCCTGGCCAACAGTGCGGCAAAAAACTTAAAAATGCTCAAAATTATCAAAATCTCTTTAAAAAAAATTTCAACACAGAAAAATTTAAAAGGAAGAATCGTTAATTGGGTCTCCAATTTTGTAGTATTTATGCATATTTTATTTGGTATTTGTAGTATATTAAGGGCCGATTTCTCTGCTCTTACATAGCTCTCTATCTGTCCGATAACAGAAAGCAAAATGTGTGTTTATCTGACACATAGCAGCTAACACGAAGCTGATAAATCGGCCCTTAGTGTATTTTAGTATTTAATTATGTTTTTTCTAGTACTTTTTTATTTGATTGGAATTTACTTTGTATTTTTTCCAAGACAGCCCTCGCTGTGCTTTGCATTTAGGCTAAGTTCGAACTAGTTCAGCCACAGCAAAAAGTATCAAACTCTGCTTTTTGTTTACGATGAGCTGGCAGGCAAAGTTCAATTCAAGCCGATCGATCGCTGATTATACAAACCGGCGCTGCCTCCAAACCAGCTGACAACTGTTTCTGCTTCAATTTCACTTTCTCATTTCTTGTTTCGCATTTCCCATTCGGCGCTCATTGGTTACGGAACGTGTGTGTGTTTATTTTGTTATTGTTATCATGTGGATGCAAAGATTGTTGGGTCGGGCTCTGGCACACGTGCCGCTGTGTCGTCGTCAGCTCAGTGGACGCATAGTTAATGGTTCGCTTATAGAGGTGCAACCGGAGGTTGACTCCCCCACTTTAACCTTTCCCGGCATTTGGCTGCGCGATAATTGTGGCTGCTCCACATGCTTCCATGGCAGCTCTCAATCGCGTCGCTTGAACTGGGATCATTTTGATACCAAAGTACAAGCCGTGGCCATACGCTCAGATGAGATTCGCCAAGAGTTGCACATTAGCTGGAGTGATAAACACGAGAGTAGCTACACTTGGGAGTGGCTAAAGCAACGCAGCTTTGACCCAACCACACAACGTTCCTATCTGGAGGATTTCTATCGACCTTGCCCTGAACACTGGGCAGGAGCTGAATTCGAAAAGATTGCACAGCAATTCAACTATGAGGAGGTGATGTCACAAGATGTCAAACTCCAGGCTTGGCTACAGTCGTTGGCTGTCTATGGGGTGGCACTGCTAAGAGGTGCTCCTTTAGATGAAAGAGTGGTTAGACAATTGGCTGAACGTGTGGGCTTTATAAGGCGCACCACCTATGGCGAAGAGTTTGTGGTGCAAGCCAAGCCGGGAGCCAAGAATTTTGCCTATCTATCGGATGCCCTGCCTTTGCACACGGACTTACCCTACTACGAGTACAAGCCCAGTGTGAATATATTGCACTGTATGGTACAGACTGAATCTCAGGGTGGCAGCAATCTTCTGGTGGATGGCTTTCATATAGCAGATCGTCTCAAAAAAGAATATCCTGAGGATTTTGCATGTCTCAGTCAAACGGTGGTGGACTGGAATGATATAGGCAGTGAGGATGGACGAGAATTTCATAACATATGGCGAGCTCCGGTGATTTGGTGAGAATAAGCAAGCACATTAAACGTTTTTGGCTGTGTTCAGTGGTTCAGTAGAGTCTGTGATTTTTATACTCTGTAAGAGTATATTGGGTTTGTGCAAATGTGTGTAACAGCCAGAAGGAAGCATCTCCGACCCTATAAAGTATATATATTCTTGATCAGCATCAACAGCCGAGTCGATATAGACATGTCCGTCTGTCTGTCTGTCCGTATGAACGCTGAGATCTCAGAGATGGTAAGAGATAGAGGTTTGAGGTGTATGGAACATATATTTCTTTTACTTGCAGGCAGATCAAGTTTAGTTTTTTTTTTTGCCACGCCCCCTGCCTCCCCCGCAAATCGAAAAAAACCGTATATCTTCTACAATTTTGGAGTTAGGTTGTTCGAACCTTCTAGACATATATTCTACTCATAATTTCTTATCGAGCCCCCATACATCGTTTTCCGATCAGATGAACGATAGTAGAGTTGTCACCATAATTTGAAAAAACCTCATATCTTCCACAATTTTAGAGTTAGGTTGTTTGAACCTTCTAGACATATATTCTACTCATCATTACCTATCGAACCCCCATACATTGTTTTCCGATCAGATAAACGATAGTAGAGTTGCCACCCCACAATTGGAAAAACACCTCAAAACCTCAAATCCCCATTTTGGAGTTAGGTTGTTCGAACCTTCTAGGCATATATTCTACTCATCATTACTCATCGAGCTCCCATACATCGTTTTCCGATCAGATGAACGATAGTAGAGTTGCCACCCCCGCAATTTCAAAAACATCTCAAATATCCCGCATTTTTGGAGTTAGGTTGTTCGAACCTTCTAGGCATATATTCTACTCATCATTACTTATCGAGCTCCCATACATCGTTTTCCGATCAGATGAACGATAGTAGAGTTGCCACCCCCGCAATTTGAAAAACACCGCAAATATCCCGCAATTTTAGAGTTATGTGTTTCGAACCTTCTAGGCATATATTCTACTCATCATTACTTATCGAACCGCAATACAGGTACAAACAGGTACAGAGTATATTACAGTCGGGCTTGACCGACTTTCTTACTTGTTATCCTAACATTAAAGCTAATCTATTGCCATCTCTTGTTTCTTTTTCTAGTCTGGATGCGGCTGGCCAATATGTGCGCATCAATCACAGTGTACCACAGCGTGATAGTCACTTCAATGTGCCATATGATCAGGTACTGCCCTGGTATCAGTCATACGAGCGCTTTGTACGTCTCGCCTCTAAGGATGCGTTTGCCTTCAAGACCCAACCCGGTGATGTGTTGACCTTTAACAATATACGTTTACTTCATGGACGCACCGGCTATGATGATACGGATGACAATTCTCGTTACATAGTGGGTGCCTATCTGGACTGGGATATCATCTATTCGCGTTTGCGTGTGCTAAAAAAGAAGCACAACTCCAGCCAAACATATTTTCCAAGCCATTAAATGTCAAGCTGCTCATTTGAATAGTTAGCCGCACCCCCCTAATCCTTGCCTGGTTTGGCTTAAGGTTTCTTTTTTTGGCAGTTAAACCAGCTGAAGCGCAAAAATGAAAAGCTGTAAAAAATCATGATGATCCCGCAGGGAGCGGGGGTCGCGGCTTATTTTGCTGTAGAATGCGCTGACAAATCGTTTGTGAAAATGATTGACAGCCGCCGCCAAGCAGGGGAAAAGTGGAAAAGGTGAGTGAAATTGGCCAAAATGTTGTTGAGTTTGCGGAAGGAAGTCCTTCTATTTTTTTTTTTTTTTTTTTTTTTTTTTGGAGTGCATTAACCTTAGCGACGTACACCGTTAATCGCTTAACACGAAGTCGTTGCTGAAGTGCTCCGACGAGGTGCTCATGTGAATGGTACAAACTTTCTATGGCAATTTCTTTTGAATATTTTATAGCAGCTCCATTATGCCTACTTATGTCTTGTTATAGTAATAAAATAAAATTTAAAAAGTCTACGCCTCGTGGCGGGGGAACAAGAGGCCTTTCCCCGCCCCAAAAAAAAAAAGTTACAACAGTTACAACAACATTGCTCTCAACAAAAATGTAGGAAAATCCAAAGGAGCTGTAGCTGAGAGTTTTGTGGTTGCCATTCGGCGGAGTGAGCGCCCGCCGAAAAGTATGCAATGGATCTGTGTAAAACCAAAATGCTACTGCCTACTTTTGCTTAGACACTTTCCCACACACTAGACACTGGAATGGTGGAATGGGTTGGGTTGGGTTGGGTTGGGCAACTTGTGCCATGTATTCGTATTCCCTTAACACGCATCATGACGCCCAGACGAAAAGCGTAAAACTTGGTTTGCTTTTTTTAGCGCGAGAAAATGAAAAGTCTATAAAAAGTTTACTTTTTTAATACTTTTCGCATTTATATGTAATAAAAATCTTGTAAAATGCGCCTTTTTTGCACTTCACAATGCGCCCCATGTGGATGGCTGGCGTAACCCCTGCTCGAACCCAAACAACGTTTAGGGTTCAGTGCAAAATTCTGTTATACTCGACTGCCTGTCAAGCCTCTGGGGCAACTTGCAACTATGGGACAACAGTTCAGTTGTACCATTGAGTACAGGAGCGAATTTTTGTAGAATACACGGGGGTGGAGGAGGAGCTCAAACTTGCATTTACCCATTATCCAGCCAGAGCCCTTAGGGTTTAAGTTGAAGTATTTCGTGCTTGAATCGTGAAATTTTGAACTATATAGTATGCTGTGATGGAAATAATCGCAAAAAAAAAGCCACTACCAGCAGGACTATTTGCATATTCTTTAGCCAGCTGATAGTTCTTTGGAGTAGAACTATGTTGAAATCAGTTGGGTCCTGATCCTTTCAAGAATACGGGAGCTATGACCTATTTTCGTTTAAGAGAAAGACCTCAAAACTTGCCCATTAGCAGGTTAATCAGCGATTTGTTTTTTTCCATCGAATGTTAAGTTCTTGTGACTAACATCCTTATAGTCCTTCATATGGCCGTGTTATAACGGATTTTGTGATTTTATGACAAAACTTTTAACTATTATTTATTTTTAAACAGGGGGATAGGACATGGCTTTATCTAGATTTTCTTGAGGAGTTCTCTCGCCCTGTTGGCAAAGGATATGTTTCCGGGGACTTGGTTTGCCCGAATCCTGACGTCGCATAGAACTTAGCTAAGACAACAACCAATTAGCGAAGACAGCAACCAACTCGCATATAATTAAGCTAAGACAACAACCAGTTAGCGAAGATAACAATCAACTTAGCGAAGACAGCAACCAACTTAGCAAAGACAAAATAGCAACCAAATAGCAACCAAATAGTCAGCAAATAGTCCTGGTCAATTAGCGATCGACTGCATCACAAAATCTTGGATTATCCTGCAAACAGAAGATATATAAGGACGATTGGACTTCTAAAGATTTAGAGCTAAAGAAGTCCAAATTTCCCGTATCCTGGCCAGGATACAAACAAAAGCTGATTCAAGCTATGGCGACATGTCTCGACTCTCAGGCATACGTGTTGGCAGGACGTCATGAGGTCAGTGTCGTCAAGATTATTACAACCAATGGAGGATCCAAAAGCTAATCCCCTCTTCTAAGCTGTTGATGCCTGGCAGCCCTTCAACTTTAAGTATATATAATTTAGCTACCACTACAATTGACTTAGCGAAGACAACAACCAACTTAGCGAAGACAACAACCAACTTAGCAAAGACAACAACCAACTTGGATTTTTTTAAGTTACCTACTACTAGTTTCTGTTGGCCTGGTTGAAATTTTGCAAAGTCAGTTTTGGCAGCTCGAATGGCTGCCCCTGTAGGGTATGCAATGAAAATTTTTGCAACATTATTTTTCGTAATTTCTTAAATTCGTCCTAGCAGGCGTAAATCCTGCCGCAGGACATCGGGATTTGGTTTGCCCGAATCCTGGCGTCGATTCTGATCGTTTGCCATCAAAAAATATGGGGGTCATCTAGGAATCCAGGACTTGAAATTTTTCAGCCTCGGCATCGCTAGAAATTGGCCAAAAACACAAAATCCTTAATTTCTCGGCTCCCTGCAGGACGATTTGGATGTCCTTTGGCCAGATGATAGTCCTCAATTATAAAATCATTTTGCCACCAGTTTGGTCCTGATCCTGGCAAGGATACGGCCGCTATAGCCTATTTTAGTTTAAGCAAAATGTCCTTAAAACTCGGCTCCTGGCAGGATAATCCAGGATCTCTCGATGCCATTCGTCATTAATTAGTAAGAAATGTATCCTGGCCAAAGCGCATCCTTGTAGTCCTTCAAATGGCCGAGAAAAAGTGGTTTTTGTGGTTTTTCACCATTTTTGCTGACCCTGCCCCTTGCAAAAATTTCAAGTCCTGGATTCTTAGATGACCCCCATATCCTTTGATGGCAAACGATCAGAATCGACGCCAGGATCCGGGCAAACCAAGTCCCAATGTCCTGCGGCAGGATATACGCCATATATGAGCAAATTTAATAATATCCTTAAATCACAAAAATCTCCATTACTCGGCCATTTGAAGGACTACCAGGAAGTGCTTTGGTCAGCAGTTGGTCCTTGTAAATTAGCATCAGATGGCATCACCAAATCCTGCACCTGTCCTTGCAAAATTTTTAATCCAGTTTTTGTTGTTTATTTTCAGATTTTTGGACTTGGCTCCTTCCTGTTGTCAAAGGATATGTGGCTCATCTAGGATCCTGGGTTGCGAGTGTCCTTTACCCAAAAACCAAATGCAAAACAAGGATTATGTTGAATTTATATAATGTTTATTGAAATATGTACGATCTGTGTTAATATTTACAAATAATGTGTATTTTTTGAGTTAATAAAATGCTGGTTCTTGTATACGCTAACTTAATTAAATGGTGGAATGGTTGGGGTCCCGACTAGGGTTCGTGTCTGCACTATTAAAAAATAAAAACCAAGTTCACCTCCTACTGGTTTCTGTTGGCCTGGTACTTTGGATCAAATTTTTGGGCAGTTTTGGCAACTCGAATTTGCAATTTGGCCCCCTAAATGGCTGCCCTTTGAAGTAGGCAATGAAAATTTTGCAACTTGGATTTATTTTAAGGTACCTACTACTAGTTTCTGTTGGCCTGGTATACCAGAATTTTTCAGTGGTAAATTTGTCGTGGCTGAACAGCAAATTTTGACCAGCACTAGTGAAATCTTAAAATCGTCCTTGCAGGCGTAAATCCTGCCGCAGGAGATCGGAATTTGGTTTTCCCGAATCCTGGCGTCGATTCTAATCGTTTGTCATCTAAGAATCCAGGACTTGAAATTTTTCAGCCTCGGCCATGCTAGAATTTGACCAAAAACACAAAATCCTTAATTTCTCGGCTCCCTGCAGGACAATTTGCATGTCCTTTGGCCAGATGATAGTCCTCCACAAGCAAATCATTTTGCCACCAGTTTGGTCCTGATCCAGGCAAGGATACGGCCGCTATGGCCTTTTTAAGTTTCAGGAAAATGCCATAAAAACTCGGCTCCTGGAAGGATAATCCAGGATCTCTCGATGCCATTCGTCATTAATTAGCAAGAAATGTATCCTGGCCAAAGCGCATCCTTGTAGTCCTTCAAATGGCCGAGAAAAAGTGTATTTTGTGGTTTTTCACCATTTTTGCTGACCCTGCCCCTTGCAAAAATTTCAAGTCCTGGATTCTTAGATGACCCCCATATCCTTTGATGCCAATCGATCAAAAATGTCCACAGGATTCGGGGAAACCAAGTCCCAATGTCCTGCGGCAGGATATACGCCGGATATGAGCAAATTAAATATTATCCTTGAATCGCAAAATACGTTGTTTCTCAGCCATTTGAAGGACTACAAGGATGTGCTTTGGTCAGCAAATAGTCCTGGTCAATTAGCGATCGACTGCATCACTAAATCCTGGATTATCCTGCAAACAGAAGATATATAAGGACGTTTGGACTTCTAAAGATTTAGAGCTGAAATCCCGTATCCTGGCCAGGATACAATTAAAAGCTGATTCAAGCTATGGCGACTTGTCTCGACTCTCAGCCACACGTGTTGGCAGGACGTCATGAGGTCAGTGTCGTCAAGATTATTACAACCAATGGAGGATCCAAAAGCTGATCCCTCTTCTAAGCTGTTGATGCCTGGGGCAGCCCTTCAACTTTAAGTAGTTTACGATTGTTGGTTTTCTCTGAAAGTAAATTAATGAAGGCTAGTGTTAGTAAGTTTAGACTTTAGAGAAATATGTTGAAATAAATTTGGAATATTTTTAAACGCGTCTCAATATTTTTTACTGAAATTTGATAGAGAACTTACCTGTACGGAATCCTTATTCGTTTTTAAGCGCCCACAGATCCGTCCCTGTCTCCAGTTTTATGTGTAGCATTTGCTGCAACAACAACAACAACAACAAGTGGCAGCACTTGAAATCCAAGCGGCGTAATTCCAGCAGACGACGACGACGACCAGAACCAGAACGAGAATGCTTCTTAGCCGGGCTAAGCATCTCCTAGGGGGCTAAATGAAAAAAAAAAAAAAAAAAAAACCTTTGAGCAGGGAGAAGCACAGCCTGGTGGTCAGAAGGGAAGAAATGCGGTTACAGACTTACACAGTATAACAAAAACAACATTATTGAAGGGAAAAGGTTTAATGCGGCCTAAGCTCCCACTCCCTCTCCACACGCGCCCTCTTTCATCATCCTCAAACGGCATTTGGCATTTTTGGCCATGGCAACCATTGAAATGATGATGATGATGATGATGACGTTGTGCAGCAGGCCACAAAATCCCAGCACCCGGCCTCGACTGATTGGCCAGCTAATCCTACCCATATCCTACTCCGGGCATAGCAAATTGCGGATTCGTTGCTTCATAATGTAAACGTAACAGTAAAAGTGAAAGCAATAGCAAAAGCGAAAGCTTTTTTCAATTTTTCACTTTAATCAAATTAAAATTCATTCGTTGCGCTTATGAAGCGTGCGCCGGGCGGGCAAGGGGTGGTGAGGAGTGGGAGTGAGCCTGCCGCTGACAGACAACGCATTGCCCAGGCAACCCACCACCACCACCAGCATCCACTGAGCTCGTCTCCCGTTCCCTTAATTTTTTTGGTTCTGCTTCTTCTGCTAAGTTTGCCAGACCAAAACTTTGTCCGCCGCTTTGCATTGCGGTCTGCTTCCGTTCCAACTCCATCTTACAGTATTATTATTTTTTTTTTTGGGCAACTTGAACGCTGCAAGGCATTCTTGGGCCACTACAATGAATGTACATTTGGGCCCCGGATGCAGTAGCTCTTTTTGCCACCCTCCGGGCGTTGAAATTTGATAAATATGCGTATTAGTTTCAGTTACTCCGACTCCCAGGACTAAGATCAAAAACTAAAAAACTGCCTGGGGGCAGGAATTTTTACTTAAATTGCGCTTTAAATTAATTTGAAGAAGGGTGGAAACGGAAGGTTGTCATTGCTGCCCTGCAAAGTATGCAGCACTATTTTTGACACACAGTAAAATGGAGTACAAAATGGCGCCGCCTGGCATAACCATTTTGCTTCTCAATCAATTAGAAAGAAAGAAGCTAAAGTAGCTAATTCCTTGTGAATTTCAACTTTTCTGTATTTACTGATTAAGCTAAACGGTTTTAAGGGGTCTTTTACCTTTGAAAAAGTTTTTTTTGTCAATTTTTTTGTTTTGCATTATTATTACAGCTTACAGATCTGGCCATTTTAATAGAGTAATGTTCTTGCTAAAGTGAGTATATTTTACGTTGCTCAAGACTTTAGGAGCGTTTTTTTCGAAACCACGTTTTTTGACCATGATTGCGCCAGTTCGCCAGAACCGATTTAGATCAGCCATGTTGCAATCGACTCATAATTGAGGTAATTCCGAAAAAATTTTTTACTATTTTTTTTTACACTAAACTACAAAAAAATCCTTGAAAATCTATTTTTTTTTTTAAATTGCCACAAATTTAAAAAAAAAATATTGAAAAATCTGATTGAGGTACGGGCCAGAATTACATTAATTCTTATCATAACCTCATTTACCGATTTAATTTTCTATAACCTGGAGTCCCGGAATCATGGCTACCACCTCTAGACCTTTTTTTGGAAGACCTTAATTGGCAGGCCGATAACTTTTTGAACAGCCCTCGAATTGCAAAATTTATGTTTTTATTTTTTTTATATAATTAATGAATAATACGAATCAAAAAAGCAAATTGAAAAAGCTCTCTTGGATTTTTTTCCAGAATTTTTTGAAAAAAAAAACACTCAAAAATCCCTGTGCAAAGGTAGAAGACCCCTTAAATCTCAAATTTCTACTCACTTTTTAAGCGATATAACATTACTTACAAGCTCCGTATGGGCAAAATGTAAAGGGTGAAGAAATTATTACTTCAGCTTCTTTTTTCCATCAATTTGTGTATGAAACTTCTCGTTACTTCGCAGGTTCGTATAGGTCTTAAGTGTTTAGATATTTTGCCACGCTGTAATTTGCTGAAATGGACCGCAAATTGACTGCAAGACGCTCGCTTTCTGTTAAAAATATAAAATTGGAAGCCAATAAGAAAATTTTGGTTTAATTTAAAGAATTGTTCTAGAAAATGGTGATTACACACTCTGTATAACCAATTAGTTTTCATATTTTCTTAAAACTTTGGCTATTCTTATCCGTTAATCATATGACTCGGGTGATTTGATTGTTAATTTCCGCCTGCAGGCAGTCAAAAATATGGGATGTGGTCTAACAATCTTTATACTTTAAAGTTTTATTCTAAGATTAAAAAAAAGAGTTTTTGAGAAGTATTTTGAGTTAAATTGAGTTATTTCAGCTATCGCCTCATATCATTTCTAAACTTTCCCCATTCTGTAGCCAAAATTAAACATATTGTTTAAAATATTACTAATTATGCAACTATTAGTTCAAAATATAACTAACACCATGACCCGAGCCAATTTCCATACTCATTTCCCCTTTTAAACTAAAGTTAAACGTTTTACGCTTACCACAATAATTTTTGTATTAATTAACTGAAATACAAAACCCCAAAATAATTTCAATGCAAACCAGGGACCGTAACTGTAAGCGTTTGTAAATTATAGAATATCTTTGATAGAAGGATACCAGATTTACTTAAACCTACTGAGATTAGTAATTTTTATAAAAATTTGTATAATACAAAAATTTTCATAAAAATTAAAAATTATTATAAAAAAAATAAATAAATGTTTAACTATTCAAAAATTTTTATATAAAAATTACCATTTAACGGTTAAAACAAAATTTTTATTTAAAAATTATAATATAACAATTTCAAAATTTTTTTTGTGATAAAAATTGCAAATAAAAATTTATTACATTTAAGGACTCGTCATTCAAAATTATGGAGATTCATGTACTCCATTTTATCAGGGGATCCATTTTTCGTAGTAATTTTTTTCACTTCCATAACTGTTATTTTCGGTCCCTGATGCAAACACAATCAACTCTACGCACAAAACGAACGAATAATAGTTAAACAAAATGTTATTAAATATTGAATGTGTCATATAAATATGTAGGGCACCTTTTGTTCCCACCACACATTGAAAATTCATAAATTTTCCTTAGCCATTAATGGAGTGCTTGATTGCCATGCATTAGACGTACTTACCTCGTCAAAGTTTCAGCCCCTCACCGCCGCCGCGACTTAAGGAAAACACTTTGTGGCGGCACTAATTTGATTTCGTTATTATTATTAGCAATTTTCTTCACTTAATTCGATTAAACTGCATCATTTCTTTCTTGATTTGCTTATTTTTTCTGTTTCTGTTTCGTTTTTTTGTTTTTTGTTTTTTACTCTTTCGAGTGCACATAAATGATATACATACATACATATATACTATAACTTGTATTCTTGTCTTTGATATAGTAGTTCATTTGCTGCTGCTCATTTTCAATTTTGTTAGAAAAAATTGCATACGCATATTCTATATATATGCGTGTGTGTGTGTTATTATTATGATTAATCATATTTGTATATATAAATATAATTATATAAATACCAACTACAATACTTTAATATCAGACAATATGAATTCTTCGTCTTGTTTTTTGTGTTTTTTTTTTTTATGTTTTGTTTGTTTAACATAATAATTAGCAATAATAAATTTGATAATTGTGGCTTTTTTTTTTTTGAGTATTTACAAAAAATCTAAGAAAAAAAAATGTCTGCCCTTCTTATTTTTTGTTTTGTTACTCGATTATATATGTGTATACGCAAGTGTATATATATATATATATATCCATTTATATAGGTTTTGTTTTTATATGAATAATTTTTTTTAATTACTTTTATTACACACACAATTCATATACTATATATGTAAGTACTCGTATGTACGTATTAGTTTAAAAAAAAAAATTGCCTCGTTTGTGTCTGTGTGTATGTTTATAGGATATGTGGATAGTACAGTATGCATAAGGCATATATGTAAACAAAACAAAGTTTCCCCAATATAAAAAAAAAAACAAAGCAAACAAAATATTAAAAAAATGATTTGAGAAAACAAATTGACGTCTTTACCACAAACATTTGATCAGTGTTTAATGTTCATTGATACCTGCGGAATATGCAGTGATATGTTCTTTTAATTGGTAACCCTAGATACCCTAAACCCAAAGATTTCAAAATATTGTGGTACGGTCACACCGAAAGGAAATTTGTATTTTTTAAAATTTAAATAAAAAATGTTCAACAACCCTAAGAAACATATTTACTTAATCAGAATGACGAGCTGAGTTGATATAAGCAAGTCTGTTTATCTATCTGTGATTTGTATGCCAGTTACTCTCTTCGTTTTAAAGTAAACTGTACAAAACTTGACTTATGGTTTTCTTTTCTATATAGACGCAACTTAGTCGGAACTAGTCTAATCCAAGCGCTAGTTCTATAATACTAAGATAATTGAAATTGATACTGATTGATTAGGAAGACTAGCGTTGCCAATTTAGCCATTTTCCGGCCACATCTAACAATTTAAAAAGGTTAAAAACCGGAAGATATCCAGTTTTGCCGAAGCCACAAATTCTAGATATTTTTTTAAAATATTATTTGCCTGTTTTTAAGGCATTTTTCATTAAATTTTGTGCACTTCTAGACATTTTTAGCAGTCGATTTAGCCATTTTCCGGCATGGAACACACTGCTTAAAAATAATTAAGTGAAATTTTTTATTACTTGATTCAAAAAGTGGGTGCATTCAGCAGAGTAGTTTGATTACTGATCAATCATATATTTGTAAATAGTTTATAAACTTTTTGTCTGCCTTTTAAGCTGTTCCAATTAATATAAACATTATTGCAACTGATCGAGTGTCAAGGCTAAGGACATCATTTTTTTTTTCATACCATTTCGGAACCCCCCCTCAAACGATTTCAAAGTGTAACCTTCTCCATAACATATATATCAAACTAAAGACGTACGTGTACATTAAGCATACATATATAAATACATACAATTTCCATTGTAATTGTTTATGTTGTTATATTAATTAATTAATTAATAGTTAATATTTAGCAAAAAAAAAAAACATTAAATAAATAAATTGCTTGACGTATCAACTAATGACTAATTTGGTTATGTTGGCTTCTCTCTAAAATTTGTGTTTAAGTACTTTTCAAAGAGTTTTTTTTTTTTTTTTTTTTTTTTTTTTTTTTTTTATGTTATGTTTTTGCGGAAACGGAAGTCAATTTGTCAGCTTGGGTTGGTTTTGTAGGTGGGCATGGAAATCTTTTGCTTGGTATATTAAGACCAAATGCTTGCTTACAGTTACGTTGCCAGTTCAGTGCCCCCCCCCCCCGCCCCCTTAGACGCGTATGGGCCTGACTTTTTTGCGCTCAACTGGCGCAGCATCAATTTATATGCTAATGGAGCCTGCAACTTATTTAAAATACATATGCGACAACACGCCCATTTACCACCCGCCCGTTAAATGAGAATGAAGGAGAGAAAAAAAATGGCAATTTATTTTTTTTTTTTTTTTTTAAATATATATAAATGTTTTATATATAAAAATTAATATGGTTTTTCATGGCCATACGCCCACATGCGGTTGGCCACGCCCCACCCCCCCCCACCCCTTGCATATACGTTGACAAAATTCAGTTAACGCAAAATCTCATTTAAATATGCATGAAGCCAGCAGAGCAACCCAGCCACAGTCGACCAGACCAGACCAGACCAGACCGAGGCCGCAATTGAATTTCTCATTTCATTTTTATTTTTATAAATAAATACCTGCTACTTGGTAAAGGGATATACGGGAGAGGTTGTTAAATAGTCAATAAGAATGGAAACAATGGCTATATTCAGCCGAACAATCTGATAACTAATCACTGATCATAACTTGTTTTTATCAAAGCTGAGCCCTAGAGCAACGCTTTGGGTTTCCTAATCAAATCGAGTCTCAGGAAAAAGTAGAAAATGGGCGCGTTCAGCAGAGACACTTGATCAGTGATCAGTTTAATAAAACTGTTCTTATTTTTTGGCATACTTTTAGGCGGTCTTGTTTAATTGACATTGTGAAAAGCTTTATATAAATATCATATTAAACACAAGAGGAAAAGTAGGCAACGTAAATTACTAAGAAATATATCATTGATCAGGGATCAAGTTTTTCTGCTGAACGCGCCCAATGTGTTTGTTTTTGTATTGTTAAAAATTTTGTTAATGAAATCGAGCTAAAAACTTTCTCAATATGGCAGGGGGAGGGAAAAGAAGTAACTGAACGGGGTTGGTTTACCCACAGATCAAGATTCTTGGATCAAGAACTTCGTTCAAAAAAATTAAGAACTTTATATTCTTGCCATACTTTTTTAAACTGGAAAATTCCTACTACACTCAGAAAATTATTTTTCTATATTTTAGTAAATCGCCCTAAAATTGAAATTGCCCTAAAGTTTAGAAAATTTTTCTATAATTAAGAAAATTTTTCTGAAATGTAGAAAAGTTTCCGTAAAACTAAATTTTTTAGATAATATTTTTCTAAAATTAAGAAAAATATTATTTTTATAAGAATAATAAGAATTTATGTATTAAAAAGAATTGTTTTATATAAAATCAATAAAAATATTTTAGAAAAAAAAAAATTTAAAAATGATTTTTTTGCCATAAATTTTAGAAACAATTGTCTGAATGTCTAGAAAAAGAGCCATATATTTTAGAAAATACTTTCTAATTCTTAGGGCATTTCACCCTGAAATTTAGAAAGAATTGTCTGAATATTTAGAAAATGAGCCATATAATTTAGAAAACACTTTCTAATTCTTAGGGCATTTCACCCTGAAATTTAGAAACAATTGTCTGAATGTCTAGAAAAAGAGCCATATATTTTAGAAAATACTTTCTATTTTTTTAGGGCATTTCACCCTAAATTTAAAAAACATTGTCTAAATTTTTAGAAAAATTGCCTAATAATTTAGAAATCATTTTCTATTTTGTAGGGCGTTTTACCCTAAATTTAAGAAAAAAAATTTCTAAAATTTTTAGAAATGCTTTTCTAAAAAATAAGGTGAGTTGCCTTTGGCCCTTTTTTAGGGCGATTTTCTAAATTTTAGGGTGAAAATGGGCCTTTTTAGGGCGAGTTGTTTTTTGAGTGTAGTTTATCTAGCTAAAGTTTTTCCACAAAATGTAGCATACTTCTCGGCAGCTAGAGCAAAATTAGAACAATTGAAATTTGAAATTGAACAAAATCTTTGTGTGAGGTAATTCTACAGTCGAATCTTTAAATTACCGTTAAACGTTGCGTTTTTGTTTTTTTTTGTATGGCATTTGCATTTATCTTGAAACAAGGACACTCCCCAATGATGTTGGTTGTGGTTGGTGGACACACACACGTGTGACTTCGTCTGACTCATTGGTTAGCCCAACCGGTGGGCTAATTATGCCAACGACCCTGGCCACAGTCGCAACAAATCTCGGCTTAAATGCCACACAGCATGTTAACTGTCCAACTGTTCCGTTGTCCCAGCATATGTTGCCCCATTTTGATTTATCATACATCATGGTCATGGTCAGAGAGCTTGAAAAACTTGTGAATGGCAGGGAGCACATCACATTTAACAAAAGGCCCATAAAACACACACACACAGCTCTCTCAGTGTGCTGGAGATCTCGTTTGGGACAGAACATGAAAATAAATTCATTAAAGCATTTATCAAGTTCGACACTTGGCTGTCATATATCATGTTACATTTTTGAGTCGAAACATGTTTAATCCGCGCAACAGCAACAACAACAACAACAATACTGAAACACCGGTTCAGCCCACGAGAAGTTTGTTTGTTTTGTTGTTGTTTAATTTGTGTAACGTGTTCCATGATGTTTGTTTGTTTTTTTTGTCCCTGCCCCAATCCCAGACAGAACCCCATAGATCACTGAGGTGAGTCGTCGTCGTCGTTGTCACCTACTCAAAACAAGTTTCGTCCGATCAATTCAAAAAGGGGAAATTAAATTTAAATTATTTTGATTTTATTTTCTGTGTTAACAAATTGTTATGCAAAAGCGCGTGAAAATCATCTAACAAATTGTCACAAAAATGTGCATAATTAACTGGCCAAAAACAGTTTGCATAAATTTTTGAAAACCAGAATTGATAACTGTCCAAAAAAAAAAACGACAACAACAAACAACGAGCAGCGATAGCCGCAAAAATGTTCAATATTGAAAAAGCAATTTTTCCGAATTTGTATTTTTTTTGTTTGTCCGATGAATGAGAGATAGTTTTGTGTGTAAAAATAAATAAAGTACCAAACTGCAGCAAAGTTGTGCAGCTGCAACATTAGGGGTAGTCAGACGAATAAAAAAAATTTGAAATTGAACAGCTTAAACAACGAGAGTTGTGACAGTTGCCGCCAACTTGTCGCTCACGCAATTTCGTCGCAGATCAAACAAGCAGACGGCAGCAAAAACAAAATACACACTAGTTTACAAAAATAAAAAAAATAATATACCCATTGAAGATGTTATTTTTGTATGATGTACTTTGAATGCCTGAGCTCAAAAAATTTAAATTCAAAAAATTTTTGTATGGATACGTTTTTTGAGTTACCGAATTTTTTCAGTTTTTCGGTAGGTACCCTTACATTTTATGACATATCGGCGAGATAGAAATTCTTTAGATGTCGTCAAATCAAGGTATTAATCTAAAGGGTATGCAATTTTCCAATGAAAATCTAGTTCAAGATCATTTTCGCAATCGGTTTACATCCGTAGTTAAAATGCAACAAACAAAAATATTTCGAAAAAATCAATTTTTTCCATCAAAAACGTGCAAATTTTTTGCTAAAATCTGTAAAATCGATTGAAGTAACTGATAAAAATAAATTGTTTTTTTCCTTTGTTCTTACGAATAGCACTTCTACAAATCTGAAAATAAGGTATTCGAAAAGAATATCTATGGATAAATGAAAGAGCTGTGAGTCAATTGAGTACAAGTACTAACAGTTTCAAATATCAATGTTTTATTGTATTTCGATGAGAAAATATTTTTTATTTTTCTTCGTTTTTGGCCTTGCTTTTAATTTTTTCTGTGAAATTTCGGCTTCTATTGGAACTCAAGTACATTGAGCAAAAAGCAAAGTAAAAAAATATTTTTTTAATAAATACGTAAAATAGTCAATTTTGACCCTAGTTGCTTTCGGAACACAATATGCTTACAACTTTGCTAATTATCCACAAATTTTCGTCCATCAACGCCTTATTTTCTTCGTAATAGGGCAATTTGTAAGAATAAAGAAAAAATAATTTTTTGATTCTTTAATTTTCTACCATTTACAGATTTTAGAAAATAAAATTTTTTCACGTTTTTAAGAAAAATATTTTTTTCAAAATATTATTGGGTCATTTACGTTTCAAACTACTAAGGGTAAAAATGTACCCATAAATCGATATAGATTATTGGGAATGGACCAACCATTCAATAATAATCCTATTGCTACTGACTTCATCTAAAGTTTGTAACTTGAGATTTGGCTTAAAAAGTATGGGTACCTACCGTAAAAACTAAAAAAAATTCTTAACTCAAATTTAGCGTATCCATACAACATTTTGGGTAGTGAAGTTCATTTTTAAGTTTAGTAAGTAAATAATGGCTTCAATGGGTCATTATTTAGAGTGTAAATGAGTTTTTTGTGAGTTTTTTCTATTACCAAAAGGTTTATAGAAAAATAGAATAGAACAGAGTGGCTGGCTTTCCAAATTAAACACTGAATACCCCTACTAAAGTGTGCCATCTGTCTGGTCTAGAGGCCTGGTCATGTTTGTTGGTTTATGACTGCACTTATGTGTTGACTCTGCCCCCCTCTCTCTCTCTCTCTCTCTCTCTCTCACCCTGTCACTCTTCAACCTATTTCTGTTTGTCTGGTTTCGCGACACGCGACGTTTAATGTTTAACACTTTTTCGCACTTGTTTTCAATTTATAACTGTATTTTATAGTCCCCCCCCCGCCAAACATGCGACTCACTTGCACGTAACTGTAATTAGCATTTGGTTTTTTGTTTAAGGATTTGATTATTTACTAGTTGTATTTTAACTTTCGACTAGAATGCCCCTCCCAATGAAGTAGCTTACCTAGTGTGATGGAAAATGGTTGATACTATTGTTGAATGGATTCCGCTGGGTTTTGAACTGATTTAGAGCATGATGCCGAAGAAGGTCAGAAACTTGAGTAAACTGTACAATTTATACAAAAACCGATACCTAGCCAAGTGTATGAAATTGAAATCCGCTCTGACATATTCCGTTTCCGGTTCGATTCAACTGCATTTGCGGGCGCGCCGCTGGAAGCGCTTCATGCGCAACGACCACTCATCCTTCCATTCCAAGACAACCGAACTGGGACCAATGGCCAAATAGCCAGGCGCTGCCTCCGAGTCGCGTCCAAGTATGAGATACGATCTAAGAAGCGATTAGGATAGATTTATGTATATGGCCTACGTAAGGCTTTCAGCCTGAGATCTCACTTACTTGTTTAGCTTGATTTTGGGACACTGGCATTCGATGCTTTTGCGTGGCACCAATAGCATCATATTGCCACGACCCAGCAGTGAGCTGGTTGTGCCCGACATGGGATTCCTTTTGAAAATTGTCTGTATATTGATCTCATATTTGTATATTTCATTCTGACGCTCTATGGAGAATTTCTCGGTGCTTATATCCTGGGAGGCACGATCGTGACCAATAACTTTGGCCAGAATAGCTGAAAGAGAAAAAAAATATATATTATTTTTTGGAAAGATTGGAAGCTTTACTTTAAGACTACGTTCGTGTTCGTGCATGTTTTAAGCATTACCACTCACTTTAGCTTTTTTGATGATAAGTCTATGAACTAAAAGTGACGCATCTTTCGAAAACCACA
Source organism: Lordiphosa mommai (assembly GCA_018904225.1). Classification (NCBI taxonomy): domain Eukaryota; kingdom Metazoa; phylum Arthropoda; class Insecta; order Diptera; family Drosophilidae; genus Lordiphosa; species Lordiphosa mommai. Next base: position 137,318 of record JAEIFT010000438.1, on the reverse strand, counting down.
GACACCCCGCGTTTGATCTCTTTATGTGAGGCCAAATGTTGCCTTAAAGCAGTGGTCGGCAAACAATACAAACACATTTTAGCTTATGTATGCGTGCGTGGCAACAGACACGAAGCTGCCCTGCAAACAATTGGGCGATTGTTAAATCGCCAATCGCCGAAAAGAGTCTTCTGAGAGTCGCGGAGGAGATTGCTACAAGATTAAATCTTCCAAGCGATTGTTTGGCGATAGTCACCGTTATCTCGAAAAAGAGGAAAAGGAGGAGTAAGAAACTAAAGCAACGGGACCGCTCAACGTTTAGAGACTAGCGAAAAAGAGGAAAAGACTCTTCTGCGACTCTTTGGACGACTCTTTGCGACCCTATCAGATGACTCTTCAGCGATCCTTCTGGGAGACGCTTTGCGACTCTTCCAAATGAGTCTCCTTTGTGACTTCCACAAGACTCTCCCCGCGACACTTTCCAGAAGTATCGCCGAAGTGGCTCACTTTCTCCCAACAGGAGATCAGAAAAGATCAGAATGCGATATCGCGGGCGATCAAATAAATCATTTTGACGAGTCGCTTGCGATAGGCTGCAAACTATCGATGTTACTATCGATAGTATCGAGGTTTTCAAAATGGTCCGATGTATCGATGTTAAAAATTGGACATCGATATATCGGATGCTTCACTGCATCAGTGCTGCCAGATTTTTTGGGTCCATTTTTACAATTATTATTAGTTGAAATACGACAAAATTTGATTAATAAGCAAAAAAAAAAAAAAAAAAGGTCAATTTGGTTAAACGCAGCATTATCAAACCGAAATTTGTGTTCCAAAGTGCAAATAAACGAAATGGCTAGAAGTGGCTAGATCATTTTGATAATATTATAATATTTGTTTTTTTAATTTTAAGAAAAAATTTGAATAAAAAGCTTTAAATTGTGAAGACCTAATTTTTGTTTTTTTGAATTAAAAAAAATGAAAATATAAATTTTGTTCGTTTATTATTAAGAAATTAATAACATTATTTTACACAAACAAAATTAATGTTTGCCTTTTCTATATTTTTCTTAATATAGCATAAGATATATGGTATTTACCGCAATCTAAAATATTTGAAAATTTTTCGATGTTTTAACGATATATCGATGTTTTTTGGAAAACATCGAGGTTTTGAAACATCGAAGTTAAAAACTATCGATGTACCCACTATCGATAGTTTTGCAGCCCTAGCTTTGCGTCTTTTGGCGATTGAAAATGTTTGCGTGCTTATACTGGATTTTGCAATGCACACACTGCCTTAAAGGCTTCTCACTTATTTCTAAGTTCAGTTTTATGATACTCACCATAGTCCTCCATGCAAAATTTATTCAGATTCAGCTTCTTGGGACTGGCCTTACACTTGCCGCAATCTGTGAAGGAGTTAAATCACTATAATTTGTGTTTCTTCTTTTTTTTTTTGCCCTGTCCACACATTAATTAACACTTACACTTTTTCATTTCCTCGGCCTGTGAGCCACCGCCATCCTTGTAGTCACCAGTGCCAGATCCACCGCCGCCGCCTCCGCCCGCACTTTCCGCTTGTATCATATTCGCATTGGTCGGCACTTCTGTTAATTGGTGAGAGAGCGAGAGGTTAAGAAATGAGAACTCAGCACTCAAAACCACACACAGAGCACACTTACTGATGCAGGGCGCCACATGGGAGCGCGTCTGTTGATAGCCACGGGCACAGCGATTGCAGGTCAGTCCGGTGACGCCTTCCTTGCAGGGACACTGTCCACTCAGATGATTGCAGGTCTTGCCCGTAGAGCCCACTGGATGACAATCGCAGCCTGATGGAGAGAAAGAAGTTAAGCCTCATTAGGGGCTGTCCAGCTGTCTAGTCGCTGATTGATGACGATGGACTTACGCTTGCACACTTTGCGATGATTTGGCGGCTTGGTGGCATCTCGATAGTAGCCTTCGCGACAATAATGACAATAGCGTCCCGTTGTATCGTGTTGACAATTATAGCAAACGCCACCAGAAACACGACCAGATAGCTTATACAATTCCAAATTGAAGCGACAGCGTCTGGCATGACCATTGCATTGACACACTAAAAAGGAACGAAAGAGGAGGAGAATGAAGGGGGGGGTGGTTAGTCAATATTCAATTTGAATTTGTGCTAAAACCGTTTGTGAATTGTAAAAACATTAATCATTAAATCAGTAAAACCGAACCCCTGAGAACCGGTTCGGTTTGGGATTTTTGAATTGCCGAACCGAACCATGAACCGAACCGTCTACATTCTTAACCCTTTGAACCTAAACCCGAACCGAACCACTTACTCAAAAAAGAAGGTTCGGTTCACAATAATAAGTATTTTAACAAACGAAAGAAATTCTTATTGAGATGATTGCAAATAAGGGAAGATTATGGACAAATATCAAATATAAATTCTATTAATGATGTTATTAATTCTTCGGAAAATGCCCATGGGAACATATAATAACATCGGAAATGTTTTATAATTTTGAAAAGGTCTTAAAAACGAAGACTTAAAAATAAAAGGTCCCGGATTTTATCAAATCAAGTGCGAAAGGATTGACTTGACTAAGGATTTTTCAATTCCGAAATTATTGTCACGATCATGAGAATGGTCGAGAAATAAATTTCGAACTCGATCTTCGTTTCTATTCGTTGATTCGCTATGACATTGCAATTCCGTAGTTACTTTTATTATTATTTGATTTTCAAGTAGGATCCATACTTCAAATAAGACTTTTCGGATAGAAATGGTATCGTTTGATACTATCAATTTTATTTTCTTTAAACCAATTGAAACGTATAAATAAATCGAACCGAGGTTCGAACCAAAACCTGGGGTTCTAAGTATTCAGAAACCGGTCCGCGAACCGAACCCAAAGATTATTCATGGGTTCGAATCTACGAACCGAACCTCTTCCAAAATTTTGGAGGTTTGCAGCCTTGGTAACAAGACACATTTCTTTACCCATATACCAAATTCTTCTGGGAACATCCAAAAACTAATGCAGATCCTTGGATTTAAGCAGATGTTTTACTCTCAACTTCTTCCCTTCACGTATTACTTACTATTCTGTTACTCCTGCTGCTGTGTTTCCTTTCTTTAGCCAGCTTCTATTCTGGCCAGTCTAATCATTTAATTGACAGCTTCCCCTTCCTGTACACACACACACACAGTTTCATAAATAATTAATAATCATAGAAATTTTTACGTGAGTTTTCTCTCCTCTTTTTGGACAGGTTGGTAGCTGCTACTCCGTTTCGGGCTATGATTGATGGTTTTACTAGCCCGAGGCTGTTGATTGATGAAAATGCAGGCAGCCATTCCTAGGTGCTATCTATCGATTTTTGCTGTCCCAGTCCCTTAACGTTCATTTAATTAGTTGGTTCCCGATATCATAAAATAATTTTAGCAACTAATTGGCAGCACTTGACTGCAATTTATGTTGCTCCTCCTTTGGCATTAAGCGTGATTTATACAACATAAGGATAGCCCACGCAAGGCGATAGACATACGCATGAGTGCCTGCGGGGGAGTAAATGAGCGTCAGGCGGGGGTGATGGTGCGACTATTGTGATTGCTGTTGCTTCATATTTTTCATATCTTATGTCTGCATCATCGAACGGCGACGACGACGACGACGCGCTGACAACAATGCCGGAGCACCAAGAGTGGGGTAGGTGGCAACGCGAATGGCCGTTCGCTTATTTGGCAAATAACAACAATGACAACGACAATGGCCAGACAAGAAGACAGGAGCAGGCAGCCAGCCAGCCAACGTTGCCGGGCCATACTTATTGACGAAGGATAAGGATTCTTTGCAGCAAGGCGCATAACATGTGCCCCAGAGCTTCTGCAGTCATTCGACGAAGTTGTGGTCGTTGCACAAATTAAAATGAATTTTATTTTTACTTGACACTTCGAGTTTCAGAAAGGGCAGTCAAGCAGAGAATGGGTACATAGACTATAAGATTGTGAAGAGAAATGGAAAGATTAAAGAAAGTTCAATACCAAGACAACTTTGCAAAGCAGAAGCGAAACTTTCGTAAACCATCGAAGGACTTTGAGATTTTCGAATTCAGCAGAAGGTTCGCACTATGAGATGAGACTGGGACAGTTTGGGAAGGTTATAGAAGGTTTAGTTTGTGTAATCCAAACAAAACTGGTTAAAGAGGGCTCTATTCTTGACTTGATATTGCTATAACGTGTACTAAGAGCAAATACCCCAGGGTACGATTAGGTTGGGATGATCAAGAACGAAACGAGAAGGCAAAGCTAACTTCGACTGTGCCGAAGTTTTAATACACTTGAAAAACTTTACTCCAACTGATTTAACCGGTAAAATATATATAGGATATAGATATCAGATATTTAAAATTATGTAAATCATTGATAATAAAAATTTGATACCATAAAAAAAAACTTTTCTTAGTAAAACACATTTTCCGACCGATCGGTCCTATGGCAGCTATATGCTATAGTCATCCGATTTTGATAAATTTTTTCAAAATTATGTGAAAGCATATAAAAATAATATGTACCAAGATTGGGGATGCTACGATAGAAAACAAAAAAGTTTTTCTCACTAGAAGTAGTTTTTTGACCGACTGTTTCTATGGGAGCTATATAATATAGTCATCCGATTTTGATAAATTTTTCCTGTATTATATGAAAGCATATAAAACTTACATATACCAAGATTAGTGACGCTATGATGGAAAACAAAAAAGTTTTTCTCACTAGAATTTGTTTTTTGACCGACCGTTTATATGGCAGCTATATGCTATAGTCATCCGATTTTGATAAATTTTTTCAGAATTGTGTGGAAACATATAAAACTAATATATACTACGATTGGAGACGCTACGATGGAAATCAAAAAAGTTTTTCTCACAAAGACTTATTTTTCGACCGATCTTTCCTATGGCAGCTATATGCTATAGTGATCCGATTTTGATACATTTTTCCAGAATTATGTGGAAACATATAAAACTAACATATACCAAGATTAGGGACGCTACGATGGAAAACAAAAAAGTTTTTCTAACTAGAACTTGTTCTTAGACCGATCGTTCCTATGGCAGCTATATGATATAGTCATCCGATCCGGCCGGTTCCGACATATTAGTTGCGTGCAGTAAAAAGAAGACTCTGTGCAAAATTTCAGCTCGATAGCTTTAAAACTGAGAGACTAGTTCGCGTAGAAACAGACGACGGACAGACGGACAGACGGACGGACGGACAAGCGGAAATGAACTCAGCTTGTCGTCCTGATCAAGAATATATATAGTTTATGGGGTCGGAAATGAATATTTCTATGCGTTACAAACTTCTGGGCAAAATTAATATACACTTTTCAAGTGTATAAAAAGCTAGGCTCTTTAGAATAAACTTCTTTCCCTGATTATATTCTATCATGAGCATAGATTGAACTTTAAAATGTATCTCTAAGTTAAAATAGTTTTTGTGTCAATTTTGTTTGACTTAATTAAGATATTTGATTCTATGACTTAGTTTTTTAAAAATTTATAAAAGACCCTGGTAACGACCACCACCAATTTTCTTAGCGGTGTTACAACTCTAGTCCATTATCTTGGCAATATTACTTTATTTGAGCCTAAAATTTCTTTCTCTGTTAATTTCTTAGCCATAATATGGTTTATTGACCACGACAATAAAAATATCAAGCTTTTGTGGGGCTAGAGACTCGACGTAAAGAAAGTTACTTAGCGGTGTTTCGGTACTTGTACACTGGTTGTGTCAATATGTTAATATTTAGTCATTTTTATACTCTGTACCGAAGGTACAAAGAGTATATTGGGTTTGTGCAAATGTGTGTAACAGCCAGAAGGAAGCATCTCCGACCCTATAAAGTATATATATTCTTGATCAGCATCAACAGCCGAGTCGATATAGACATGTCCGTCTGTCCGTATGAACGCTGAGATCTCAGAGATGGTAAGAGATAGAGGTTTGAGGTGTACGGAACATATATTTCTTTTACTTGCAGGCAGATCAAGTTTAGTTTTTTTTTTGCCACGCCCCCTGCCTCCCCCGCAAATCGAAAAAAACCGTATATCTTCTACAATTTTGGAGTTAGGTTGTTCGAACCTTCTAGACATATACTCTACTCATAATTTCTTATCGAGCCCCCATACATCGTTTTCCGATCAGATGAACGATAGTAGAGTTGCCACCCCCGCAATTTCAAAAACACCTCAAATATCCCGCATTTTTGGAGATAGGTTGTTCGAACCTTTTAGACATATATTCTACCCATCATTACTTATCGAACCCCCATACATTGTTTTCCGATCAGATAAACGATAGTAGAGTTGCCACCCCCGCAATTGGAAAAACACTTCAAATAACCCGCAATTTTGGAGTTAGGTTGTTCGAACCTTCTAGGCATATATTTTACTCATCAATACTTATCGAGCTCCCATACATCGTTTTCCGATCAGATGAACGATAGTAGAGTTGCCACCCCCGCAATTTGAAAAACACCGCAAATATCCCGCAATTTTAGAGTTAGGTGTTTCGAACCTTCTAGGCATATATTCTACTCATCATTACTTATCGAACCGCAATACAGGTACAAACAGGTACAGAGTATATTACAGTCGGGCTTGACCGACTTTCTTACTTGTTTGAAACATTTTTCTGATTTTAAAAAGATTTGTGACAAAGGAAATGCAATATGAAACTTGCGGTGGGCTAAAAAATCAAGCTATCGAAAATTATTTAGCGGTGTCAAGGTACTTAATTATTGTTTATAGAAGAATGCCAAAGAGTTGTCTATTCAAGTATTTTAGATTTAATTTTAATTTAGGTCTTGGACCATAGAAAGAGGGGGTTATAGATCCGAATTTTTGTAGAGGTGTTTCGGTACCGTACAAAAGCCAATTCAAGTTTTAAGAGGTGGTACGGTACCTGTATAAAATTTTTGAAATAACTAGAGCATTGCCACTTCGGTTTACTTCACCCGTATGACTCCATTCCTTCAACTTGATTGTCATTCTCATTGTCAGCATTAATATCAATCTATTTGATGTCCTTTCCGCTGTCTGTTCATATCATTTTAATGATAACAATAATGTTAATAAGATTGTTCGACTGTCCAACCCCCCCCCCCCCCCACACTCCTTCTCCACCCCCCACCCCATTGTCACGCATCGCAAATGAGTTGATATTGCGGGTTCTCGATAAGCTCAGTTGAGCTGCTGCGGTTTGCCTCATAAATAGATTGGTGATGAAAAGCGAAAAATGCTTTGCCCACATAAATTCCATTGGCAGATAATTAGAAAAAAAAAAAAACCAACGAAAATCGTTGGAAAAACCAACAAAAATGCGACGCTCTCAACGATTAGCTAAAGTAGCACATAAATTTCGGGGTTGGGTCTTCGCTTGCCCGATGTGTGTGTGGGATTAAGTGAAGCATGTCGACGAATCGACGAAAGAATGGAGCGCGCGGCAAACCGCTGCACTCAATCAGTCTAATTGGAAGCAATAAAACGCACTTTTATGCGAATTCTCTTTACAGACCATCTCTCCACACATTGTCCCATTACTCATCATCGTCGCCTCGATCAGAGATTTGGCCAGCTGGCTGGCTGACCGGGCCGTGATATATGACCCAAAACAAACAAATTTGCAGGCGGACGAGAAAGAAAAGTTCATAATTTAGCTGCCTTTTTAATTAAAAGTGAGGAAACTCGAAATGGGAAACAACAAAACAACCAAAAAAAAAACCAAAAGTGGCAAAACACATGCAACAAAAGTGCGAAAAAGATGCAAATCCAACGGCAAGAAAACATGTGAAAATCATTTTACACCCAGGCAACGTGTGGGACAGCGCCGCCGACCGATAAGCCGGGACCGGACCGGACCAGACCCGACCCGGGAACCAAGAGCCGACAAGTCCACGAGTTATGTGCCCGTTTGTTGTAAAACGGCACAAAAATTATGGCCGAAAACCAAACAGGCCTCAATTGATGATGCTTGGCAGTGAGGGAGGAGGGGGGGTGTGGCGAGTGGCGTGTGGCCGTCTGAGTGGAGAGGCCAGACCATCTATAAACTGGCTACAAAATGTCTAAATTTTTTTGTTTTCTTTCTTTCGATATATGCAAAAAGAGAAAAGTTTTTTTTGGGGCGGTTACAGCCAAATGATGAAAACGAAGGAGGAGTAAGGGAATGTGGATATGATCTTGAGGATTGCACTGGGAAAATGGGTATTGAAGAGGCGCCAGTGTTGAAGCTTTGAACATGATTTGTGTTGTGGGAAGAGATTTGTGGAAATGTGAAATGCTATGGGTAATCAAGAAATGTGCAGAAAGCAAAGCTATTATCAGCGAACCTATTGAAAGCAGTGTGCAAAAAAAAAAAAAAAATGCTCACAAATTGAATTAAGTTAAGGTCAGCAATGGGAGCAGAGATGTCGGTAGGTATTCATTCGCTGCTATGGTGGAAAAAAGTTACAACCTAAAGTAAGCCAGTTTATCGGTCCCGGAATCATGGCTACCAACTCTACACCTTTTTTGAGCTGCAGAGCGATAATTTTTGAACAGCCCCCGAAATCCCAAATTTTGTTTTTTTTTTATATATTATAAAAAAAAAAAAAAATAAAATTGGTTCCGAATCCGCCGAACCGGTGCAAACGTGGAGCCATATCTCAGAAGTAATTGAAGCTATGAGAACTTGAAATTTGGTTTGTGGGTTTATTAAATGGAGACAGAAATTTCACTGGTTTAAGACCGGTTCGGAACCTGCTGAACCGGCTTAAAAGTGGTTCAGAGCAATATCTTAGAAATTATTTATATTAATTATTATAATAATACACGTTTAATAATTAGAAATAAGAGTAGCAAGGTCGACCGCTAGAAAATTATTGAATTATTGAAGCTATGATCTGAAATTTTGGTGTAGATTAGTTTTCGGAGCCAACGCAAGTAAAACGATAGGAAAGTATTTAAAAATATTTTGTTAATAAGTTTAAGTGATTCATAAACAACGTATTGACGAATCAGAAAAGCATTCGACCCTGTTATGAATTCAGAGTTTAAAATGAAGTTTAGTTAACCCCAAATGGGCATTTCCATTATGTCGAACTGGACCTTCGTACACTTTTGAAGTGGAAAAAAAGTAAAAATAAAACGTATTTTTGATTTGACAAAAGGCTTAACTTATTGCTCTTAATTGGCCCTACAATTGGTGCTAAGGTTGATTTTGGGCAATTAATTTTTTTCAAGATAATTACAAAAAACCAAGGCATTCGCACGGGACAAAAACAGAAGTGGTTTTTGCGACCAACAATTGGCAAGCCGATTTTAGCGAATCCTGAGGCAATATTTCAATCTGTTAAATTTAAGAACATTGCACATTGATGACACTTAAAAACGGTTTTGATTTTACCCAAAATAAACTTATACATTTCTTAAAATTCAATTTTAAGCACTTTCGCACGGGACATGTCGTATGGGACATTTTCTTCCGTCATAATAATAATGTTATTTCAGTAACTCTTTTAAGGAAATTATATATAAATAAGCGGAGTTAAAATGTTTTTAAGTCAACAAAAGATTTCAATGTATTCATTTTCGCATAATAACCAAAAACTAAAAAATTTTTTAAAATATTGGATCGCACTTAAACTTTTTTCTCTACCGTATGCAGGCTCTCTAAATTTTTTTTCGCCGCCGTTTTTGCTCATTTAGATATAAAAAATAAAAAACTATGATTTACAAAAAAAAAATCATTCATGTAAGAAAAAATTTTGAATTTCACACTGACGATGTCGCACGGGACCAACTTTATATAAGTACCCAGATCACAAATATTCTCATTTTTCAGCATGATTCTTTTTATTTGAATTGTATTAAAAATCACTATTTGTACTCAATATTGGATAAGCCTTCCACATGTACTTTTGACGCACAGATAACAAATGTTGTTTTTCAATGTCGCACGGGACATCGAAAAATGCGATGATGCAAATCAAAAAATTACGTTATTTACCAATCGCATAGTCTCTTTTGCATTTTTATTTGACTCTTTGTATCCTTGGAAAGATTTAAGAATGCAAAAGTCAATGCATAAAGAAAGACATTAAAGAACAATTATCAAAACAAAAAGTGCAGGGGATATATCATACTGAGAATAGTTGAGCTTGCGCGACTTTGCTTTTGAATATCTCGAAGTGGGTTATAAATAAATGTAAAATTAGTTTATATTAGTACAATTTGACTGTTTTCCTATGAAAATATCATAAAGCAAGGGGTTTTGAAAAACTTAAAATTTTTGGTCTCGGTGGACCTTTTGGTGGAAATGCCCATATGTAAGTGAGAAGAACATCTGTGGTTACTAGATCTGTCGTCCCTTTCTCTCAATATGAATACACTAAGTAATGAGTTTAAAGTGCTAGACCGATCAGAGTTTATACATCCCTATACTTGTCCCCTTCTTTATTACAATATTATATTTAAACTGATTCTGAATAATATGTTTCAATATTTTTAAATCTAGCCTAAAAGTTTATTGGGGTACAAATGTACCAATAAAGTGCTTGCTATTCACCATTTCAGATGATACTGAGACGATTTATCAGTATTAAGCTGATATATTCATTCACTCATTTCGAGTGCCCATCTAACCCAAACTAACCTTGGTTAGGTCGAGCTCAATAAACAAGAAAAACTCTACTTCCACTTTGAACTAATTTCTTTGCATTTTCAACTTCAACGCACAAAGCCAGTGGAAAAAGTTAAGGGAAATGGGTGGAAAACCTGGGTCTAATCATAACTTTTCACACACACACACACACACACACAACATGGAAATAAATTTGCCATTTTGCACAATTCTTGCCCTTTCCCTGTGTTCGGTTCTTTCCCCTCGACAACTCTTAAATAACAAAATGTGGCCTGTTGGCTTTGTCCTGGCGGATTTAAGTAATTTTCTTGGCCGTTGACAAGAAAATGCTGGCTGATTTTTTTTTTATTATTATTATTTTGATGTAGTCGCATTTTTATGCGTGTGAGTGTGTGTGTGCGAGTTGGTTTGAACAACGATTTGCGTGGTTTGTGTATTTTAGAATTTGATGTGATTTGAATTTTGAATGAGATGCCCATTCCCAAACGTATCAAGTAAATTTCATCGGGGCCGAAATGGGAAAATCAAGTGAAGCGTAAAGAAGCGCCGTCGTCGTCGTCGATATTTCTTTTTTGGGCAAACTGATTTCGAATGTGCTGTGACGCATAATTTTATTTATTTTTCAATTTTCCTGCCCCCGTGTTGAGTTGTCTACATCCTTAAGCACTTTGCTTGCTTATAAGCTAAGACTGTTATGATATGGCCTACACCCTCCACTCCAATGTGTTGACACTCCACTGTTTTTTAGGCATATTTTTGTCTTGCCAAAATATTTGTCGCTCGAATGGCATGTGAATTTGTATATATTTAGCTGCGAGTGCAACTCTTTGGTCCAATCTACTTATAAACAGAAGGAGTACAGCGTAGATGCAGGGAGAACTTTCTTTATTTAGTTTCACTTAGGTGGGTGGAGTGACACCATCGTCGATGATGATGATGATGGCTGACGCCAACACATGAATTTGGCCAAACAAATTATGCCCAAAATGCAGTTTGCAACAAATTGGTTACCATAAAATCTCACTCCTTCTCCGCCTCCCCCCGTTCGTTCATATCTATAGACTTGGCTTGGGCGTTGATAATTGAATTGGAGGAGGCCCACAGAAAAAAAAAAAATCCGTTAAGGCGGCATAATTTGCAGATTGTGCAACTTGGGACAAAGAAAGAGAGTGCGAGCTGAGTTAAAAACTGGTAAATGGCAAATGGCAAATGGAAATTGGAAAAGCTCTGGCAAATTAATGGCAAAAGGCAGCATAACGAAAATAATGCATAATAATGGGGCAAAACGAAACTAAAGAACCAGACAGACAAAGGCCCAACCAAAGATGGAGACGAGGGACGTTATAATAAAAGAAATAAATCAGTTTTAACTTGCTCTAACCATTCATTCTCTACAATTTGTCCGTATAACACAACTAAGTGATTCAATTGGACAAGTTGTTAAAAAAAAAAGTGTTTAAAAAATAGGTAAAAACGTTTTGCAAGTTATTCAGTATATACATTTTTTAAAAGTTGGCGACCGTGACACATGGAAATCTGAAAGAGTTCGACTTGTCTGGGGCTTTGGGAGCTGTAGATGTTCATGCACTTATCAATCAAAAATGAGAAGAATCATGGACCGATATAGCGACTTTTCAATTCAATAAATAGCCAATGAATAAGTCTGAAATTAAGTATGGTGAATTTTAAACGATGACTGAAGACATCTGCCTCCGAACTCCTCTGACCTAAATATCTCCGAGATCAAGTAGCAGACAATATGAACATGTCGAATCATAGAACTCTTGGCATCCTTGAGCGAATTATCATTGAATCGTCCCTTTCCGAGTCCCCTTGTGAGGGCACCGATGCCTCTGCCTCAATTTTTATACCCGTTACTCGTAGAGTAAAAAGGGTATACTAAGTTCGTGCAAATGTACAGGCAGAAGGAAGCATTTCCGACCCCATAAAGTATATATATTCTTGATCAGCATCAATAGCCGAGTCGATATAGACCTGTCCGTCTGTCCGTCCGTCCGTCTGTCCGTCTGTCTGTATGAACACCTAGATCTCAGGAACTATAAGAGCTAGAGCTACCATTTTTTCAGTGTAGACTTGTATTTTCTGCACGCAGATCAAGTTTGTTTCAAATTTTTGCCACGCCCCCTCCCGCCCACGCAATATGAAAAAAACCTCATATCTCCCACAATTTTGAAAATAGATTGTTCGAACCTTCTAGACATATATTTAAATCATCATTACATATCGATCCGCCATACATCATTTTTTGATCAAATGAACGATTAAAGAGTTGCCACGCAATTTGAAAAATACCTCATATCTCCCAGAATTTTGAAAAGATATTGTTCAATCCTTCTAGACATATATTTTAATCATCATTACCTATCGAACCGCCTTACATCATTTCTGTCAGTGAACCCCACACAATTTAAAATACCTCATAACATTATAAAATTGTCCTATAAATTTTCAACATTTACCTGAGCCATACATCTTTGATCAGATGAACGATAGAAGAGTTGCCACCCACGCAATTTGGAAAATACCTCATATCTCCCACAATTTTGAAGATAGATTATTCGAACCCTCTAGACATATATTTTAATCATCATTACATATCGATCCGCAGTACATCATTTCCCGATCAGATGAGCAATAGTAGAGTTGCCACCCCCGCAATTTGGAAAAAAAACTCATATCTTCCAAAATTTGGGCATGTTGTGATCTAATAAAATATTCTTAAATAAACCTCTGCACCGAGATCAGAGCAGGGAAGAGCATGCCAGCTTCGCTTTGAATTTTAGCTTCAAGCCGCCTCATTTTTGTGGCCCTCATACATTAGCATTGCCTTTTTGCCAATGTCACTCGGCTTGAAGCTTTGTGGGGCTCTTGCTCTTTGGGTCTTTCTCGCTCGAGCATTTTCATAAGACATAAATTCTGCGATTTAGCTAAATGTGCTGTACGGACTTGGCTGGGTAATTTGTGGCATGCCAGAGGGAGGGGGGAGGAGCATGCAAAAAACTGCAGCAGCATTAAATTACACTCTCACATGGAATCGGCAGACAGACCAAAAGACAGACCCAGACAAGGCGACGCTGTGACTGCGACAAGCTCATATTGCTTTATATCTTTTGCTTACCTACTTCGTCCCCCCCCTTCAACCCCCCTCCCCCATCACTGGTTATGCGCTTTTAATGGCACATTTTGTAAGTAAATTGCATTAATTTCACGTCTTAGGCGCGCGCTCTTCCGAAAAAAAAAAGAAATAAATAAATAAACATAAAAATACAGAAGAGGAAGGCTGCATATGACACACGACCAAGTGGCAGCCAAATCGCGGCCCAATAGCGTTGTCAATGTGCCATTGATGATTGAACGATTTATGAGACTGCGATTGTGGCAACCGGTTGGGAATTCCATTTTTCTGCGCCTCATATCAAAATGCAATTAAAAGCTAGAGAAAAGGCGAAATAAGAATCTGAAAATGGCAATAGCTTTGCACATTGACTTTCCAATTGAAACTGTCAAATGAATGGGAAAATTGAGTTGAGAGCCGGTCTGGGGTGGATAGAAGAGATGGCGAATGGGGATGTGTGCATGAGAGGTGTTTGTGTGTGAAAAACTCAAGCAATTATTTCAGGTTATTATTGTGATTGTGCATAATGAAAATCTATTTATAAATTTAAAAACCAGATAAGTCTAAATAGACGTCATTACGTAAATATAAAAAAAGCGCAATCGATCTCCTACTTTACACTTAAAAATATGGTAAAAAAAAAACGCATAACTATTTGCTACTCATTCCGTTTTCCATAAAATTTAAAGATAAGTCTAAGATATAAAAAAAATTGAAACCGATTAATTGCACAGAAAACGAGAAGGCAAAGCTAACTTCGACTGTGCCGAAGTTTTAATACACTTGAAAAACTTTACTCCAACTGATTTAACCGGTAAAATATATATAGAATATAGATATCAGATATTTTAAAATTTTTAAATCATTGATAATAAAAACTTGGTACCATAAAAAAAAACTTTTTTAGTAAAAACACATTTTCCGACCGATCGGTCCTATGGCAGCTATATGCTATAGTCATCCGATTTTGATAAATTTTTTCAAAATTATGTGAAAGCATATAAAACTAATATATACCAAGATCGGGGATGCTAAGATAAAAAACAAAAAAGTTTTTCTCACTAGAAGTGGTTTTTTGACCGTCCGTTTGTATGGCAGCTATATGCTATAGTCATCCGATTTTGATAAATTTTTCCAGAATTGTGTGGAAGCATATAAAACTAATATATACCACGATTGGTGACCCTACGATGGAAATCAAAAAGTTTTTCTCACTAAGACTTATTTTTCGACCGATCGTTCCTATGGCAGCTATATGCTATAGTCATCCGATTTTGATACATTTTTCCAGAATTATGTGAAAGCATATAAAACTAATATATTCTACGATTGGTGACGCTACGATGGAAAACAAAAAAGTTTTTCTCACTAGAACTAGTTTTTTGACCGATCGTTCCTATGGCAGCTATATGATATAGTCATCCGATCCGGCCGGTTCTGACATATTAGTTGCGTGCAGTAAAAAGAAGACTCTGTGCAAAATTTCAGCTCGATAGCTTTAAAACTGAGAGACAAGTTCGCGTAGAAACAGACAGACGGACAGACGGACGGACGGACAGAGGGAAATGAACTCAGCTCGTCGTCCTGATCAAGAATATATATAGTTTATGTGGTCGGAAATGAATATTTCTATGCGTTACAAACTTCTGGGCAAAATTAATATACACTTTTCAAGTGTATAAAAAAAAACAAAAAATTGAAACCGATTAATTGGACAGAAAAAAAGTTATTAGATTCTTATTTTGTAGCAACATTCATTAGCCACGTTGTAGAAGATGTTTTTGCTCTGAAATGATAAATGAAGCGTTGCATACTTAATATTATTCCCTTGCAAGACTGACAAACTGGTTTTTAGAAGCTTTTCAACCAAGCTAAGTGCATAGCGAAAAAAATATTGGAAACTAAATATTGTCTTACGAATAAGTCCCTATTCGATCGAGTATGAGTTCAGCATTTGATCATAGTTATGCATCCAATGGTGCAGAAAAGCGACCAAAGGATATTATAATATCCATTCCAAATGGATGATAAAAGGTTGTGTCCACGCAGCTCGTCAGCTTGCTTAAAAATATCCTTTTTTTCGTTCAGTGTGTCAGCTTGATCGTTTGGAATCAATGAGCTGGCAAGCATTTCTTGGATGGACACCAGCAAGCCTTGTAATTGATTTCAGCACCGAAATCTAACAGAAAGACGCAGCAAACAATTTGTTATCTTTAACGAAAGGAAACTTTGTATGTCACATATCGTTTATCGTTTCTTTTTACTATTATTTAATACCCGTAGAAAAGACTTCACTGCATTGCAAGCTTACAATTTTCTCATTTATCTCATTTTTTCACCTAATTGAGGGACTTACAACTAAGATTGCCACTCAATGCACACACTTTGATGTGGTAAAGCAGTTCACAGCTAACTAATCTTCTACGGAAAGCTGCATACTTTGGCACTCTCTGTGCTGTTGTTTTGTTCTTAAACACAGATAGAGCCAAGCGATTTGGTATTTTTGTCGAATGATTTTGTGCAGTTTTTTCTTTTGGAATATGGCAAACGAAAAATGCAAAGCCAAGCGCTTAAAATGCAAAACTAAAAGCTCTCTGTGGTGGTGTGTGTGTGTGTGTGTGTGCGTATGTGTGCTAAGCGGCAAACAAAAGCTGTTGGAAAACATAGAAAATCCTTTTGCAAAACAAAGTGCAGGCAGAGAAGGACTTTCCTCAAATATCTGCAACTGCATCTGCATATTGACAAAGCAAAAATCGTCAGCAAATCAGCAACAACAACGCCAGCTTCCTCTGAACTCTACCCCAATTCTAACCCCCACCCCATTCTACACTGCCACATCCCGTGGGGCGCGGCGCCTTTAAATTGTCACACTGCAGTTTTTAACCCAGAAACATAAATATTGAAATTTATTACGCGAAACGGTGCAAAATGCAAAATGCGAGTCAACAGCGCACACAAAGGAGCAGAAAGGGACAGAGCGCACACATAACTGTTTATATGTAGAACAGCGTCGCGACAACGCTTGGCAACTCTGGCAAAATGCATAAATGCGGAGCCCAGTTCCCAGAGCAGTCGTTCACTTGCGCTCTAAAAGCTTTTACATGGTATGAGGAGAGGAGAGGAGAGGAGGTGCCAACCAAAGTGCAGAGGATGAGGAAGTCTTCATTGAATGCTCATAATATATGTATGTGCGTGTATGTAAAAGCCGGAGGGGGGAAAAAACTGCAATGAGATGGCTAAGTAGTTGCGCATTGCCAAAGGTCAAAGTTGAAAATGAAGACACTTTGAGACCAACTTTTATAATAAAATTGTCATCAGCAAAGATGTATGCTTTTATGTGAGGCAAATATATGCATTAATAAACGACCAAACAAAGAATACCCCAAAAACATGGCAAAATATGGCAAACTTTGATGCTGTTTCACTTAGTTGTTTCTCTCTTTAGACTGTTTAATCTTATGTTCTTAGTTTTGTCAGAAGCGATAGTCAAGTTATAAGCAAAACAAGGAATTAAACTGGGCAGCACCGGTCGCCATCGTGATGGGCATTACTTAAACCTTCGAACCTTAACCCAAATCGAAACACTTATTCGCTTTACAATATCATGTACAGGGTTGCTCATATTCGACGGACCCATGTTTTTTTTTTTTTAAAATAAAAGAAAAAAATAAAAATTTGGCGGTTGGCAATCTTAATCATTTAATTTGTTCCAAGTAGATTTGTTTACATCAATTTTTGAATATGATATCTCTCAAATGGCCGCCTCTGGCGTTGATGGCGTATTGTGCCCTTTTTGCAGCATTTTCCATCGTTTTCGCCAACATTTCGGCCGGAATAGCGGCTATTTCTTCACGAATGTTGTCCTTGAGCTCTTCTACGGTCCTTGGCTTGTTAACGTAAACCTTTGACTTCAAATATCCCCACAAGAAGAAGTCAGGCGGCGTCAAATCGGGCGAACCGTGGCCAGTCCAAACGGCCCGGAAACAATTTCTTCAGAAAATCGATTGTTATGCGACTTGTGTGCGGTGGAGCGCCGTCTTGTTGAAACCAGAACTGCCTCATACGCTTTCGACGAATAATTGGCATCACAAAATTGGTCATCATGTCGCGATAACGCTCCTGGTTGATGGTAACAGCATGGCCATTTTCATTTTGGAAGAAAAACGGCCCAATGACCGTTTTCGCACTAACGCCGCACCAAACTGTGACTTTTTCGTCATGAAGAGGCACTTCTTGAATCTCCTGAGGATTTTCAGTGGCGTAAATACGGCAATTTTGTTTATTTACGGTCCCATTCAATGTGAAATGGGCTTCATCGGACAAGCACGTTGAGTTTTCACAATTGACTTGTTCTGTTGAATGTAAATTTCAACTATTTCAGAGCGCTCGCGTGGCGTGTATTGTTCCATGGTAAAAATCTGCTTGGACTGACGCTTCAAACGCGGTATGTCATTAAGCGATCTGACATCTCTGTCAAAAGTTATGGCGTTGCCAGATGGGTCCGTCGAATATGGGCAACCCTGTACTTTATTTACTATAGGATTGTAAATAGTTCACGTCGTTTTGAAAAAAAAGGATGTAAATCAGATTTTAACATCATCTGCATAATTCACTGAAGGAAGGTCATTAATAAATTGACCAAATAGTAGAGGTCCTAGGTGGCTGCCTAGGGGAACTCGAGAAATGACGAAACATTTCTTAGCAAAATTAATTTACTTATCCAAATCTTTAAAAAAAAATCCTCACTTTCTCCAGAGAAGGCAGTATATGTTGTTAACTGATCTATTGCACGCAGTTAATAATAATAACTTAAAAAGGTCAACATTATGTTGAGGCAATTTAGTGATATGCATCACTGATATTTTCAGTAATTCACAATTTTTGGAATTTTTTGTCAAAAACAGTTTATTTTCATTTTATATTAAAAATTGTTTCTGATCCGTTGGCTTTGGTTTAAGGAACTTTAAAATGTATTGCCTACATTTTGGTGTGTTCTAAGGTGTTCTAAGGAATAACGAACTATAATTGCATACTTCCAGGCGCCAGCTGTCCTAAGGCATAACGAACTGCAAAATTATATTGCCTACATTTTAGGGCATTTTTAGGCCCTAAATGAAACAAGGGCCCTAATGCAAAGGAACAACATCTACAAGAAGGAGATGAAATCGGTTATTACCGCTTGCTGTGTGTGTGTGTGTGTGTGTGTGGCTCGTTTGTGTGTCTGTAGCTGCGTGCATTGCCAGAACAATTGAACTCTTAGAGCATAGGCTTTGGGCTTCCCCTGGATTATAGCCCATTATAGCCAATGCATACAATACAATACAATACAATCATATTTTAGTTAAGTATGTGTGCATAATTGAAAGCAGCGCAACAAGCTTATGCTGTTGCTGTGCTGACTGCGCTGATGCAGCTGCCTTTGTTATGCACACGCTATACTGACTGTCTTAGGAAATTTGTTATCTGTACTTAACCCTTTAAGAAATTAACGAAGAATGAAAAGAAAACCATGCAAATAGTGCGCTTATTCAAAAAAAAATCCAGGCAACATTCACTGTCGATTAAAGACAACACTGCGTATGAGTGATAACAAAAAGCAGAGCCAGTCGTTAACGGTTGTGGTTTGGGAATGAATATTATATCAGCTTAAGCCGTGGGAATAAAATCATTTATTCATTTATTTATTCGGCAATTGAACAAATTCTTATCATATAATTTTAACAATTTAATGCCTAGAAGAGAAAAAATACTCAGCTAGGAGGATTTTAATTTCCAACTTTTTAGAGTCAAAGTCAAAGCGTATGATAACGAAAAATGTGTTATAATTTCTAAGGGCCCTGCAAATGGGCTTATTTAGTGAATAGTTAGTTTGAGTAATTTGTTAAAGGGTTAGAATGATTATCGTAACAGAATAGTGTTTTGCGGAAGGTGAGCGTGTGAAAAATTCGGGCTTAAATGTGAAGACGGCTGATCTTTTTCGTCTGGAGCCGCTCTTGGGTGTGTCTGGGGGGCGGTCGGTGTGAGCGCGCGGTCTGTCCGGTTGTGGGCGGGTGTTTATTATTTTTTTATATGTTTAGTGTATATATCTTATTAATGAATTTTAAGAAATAAATTTGAACTATCGGGATGAAGGGTGTTTTCGGGTTTGAGGTTTGGTTTTTCTTTTCTAGTGTAGCACTACTTGTTTTGAATAATTTCTTTCTTTCTGATAAACAAAGAAACAACTTTTAATGTCAGCTTTGCTTTGTCTGTGTGAAAACACGAAAAGAAATGCATCACAGCGCTCTGCAGCATCGCACACGCTTGTAGCCTCTCGTTTAATGTGCTTCTTTAATCGTGTCTTAGGAACATCATATTTTTCTCTGGGTAGTATTTCTTGTGCTGCACTAGCGAACCTGGCAGCTGGTATTTAGTTGACTATCTGTCAATGTCCTCGACCTAATTTATACATTTTCTTAAAAACTTGTTTTAATACTTAAAATTATTTCACTTTGTCTTCGCTTTAAGTTCCCCACTGCAGCCCGGAGTTTTATTGAACCAAAAAAGTTGTCGCACAATTTCACCTCCCCTTTTTGTGTGCTCTTCTCCACTTGAACACACCCCACCTTCCTGCTGCCTGCTGGCACCGTTTCGCTCGTTTGCTGTTTATTGCCTTGGCGCATTTTTCGATTAAAATTTATTTGCCCAACTTATGAAAACTTAAATGCCCATAACGGCCAGCCAGGACCCGGAGTGCCCAGACTTCCCCATTTTTGGCTGCAAATGGCGCCTTGGCTGCGGCATTCTTGGCTAAAAAGTTTCAAATATTTCATAATTTGCAACATATATTTTATGGAGGCGCAAAGCATATTGCACTTTGGATGTATTTTTTCATTGGCCACGCCCACGCAGAGTCATAAACTTGGGAATATTTATGCGCATTGACACTAAAAAATTGGTGAGTTTCCTGCTCCTGCTGCCATTTACGTTAAATAATTCAAATGACTTCCGACTTAGACTTTGACATTGAGGCGGGCTGCCAAACTTGCTCCACACCCACTTTTCATTCTCCTCAACCAAATGAAGCGCATCGTCTGCTCCTCAGGTACGCGGCGCACTTAAAAAGTAATTTTATTACACAGCTACTTACAGCAACTGTCAAGAAAGTGTAAGGGGTGGGGGGGGGGAGAAGGGGGAGTCATCACCTCAAACGGAAACGGAAAAGTAAAGCGCAAAATTGTTGCTTGTTTGTTTGCCCCCCCCCCCCTCCCCACCACATACAGCGTGCTCTTTTAGCGCCCATTGTCACACTATTGCAAGAAGTTTTTCTTCTCTTTTCTTTTATTGTTTATTGTTTTTTTTTTTTTTTTTTTTTTTGCCTTGACTCTTTTCCCTGTGAACTTATTTCTTTATGTTTTTGCTTACAAATTTTTCTCATTACACTTTTGCCTTCGTCTTTTGCCCGTTGACTTTTCACTGGTTGCCCTCAAGAGACACACACACACAGAGCAAGAGAGAGAGA
Source organism: Lordiphosa mommai (assembly GCA_018904225.1). NCBI lineage: Eukaryota > Metazoa > Arthropoda > Insecta > Diptera > Drosophilidae > Lordiphosa > Lordiphosa mommai. The sequence continues at coordinate 116,021 of JAEIFT010000438.1, read as the reverse complement.
GAGAGAGAGGAAGAGAACGAGCGAGACAAAAGCTGGCAAACTTTCGAGTTTGCTTTCTTTTCTTTTGGCAACCTTTCTTCTTCTAGTGCCAACTTCTACGTCTTTTGCCTAGGTAATTTAATGACTCGACTTTCAAACTAGAACTCTAAACTTGACTTAGGGTAGTCCAACTACTTTGGGAGTTATGTCATGGAGTGGCTGACTGACTGACTGACTGACTGATTCACTAAAGCCAAGTCTAAACGGCTTGTCCTAGAGATCTAAAACTTTAGGTTGCTAATAAGAAAATAAAATTGAAAATTTTATATATTTACTAGCATATAACCCGGCGCGCTTCGCTTCGCCACCATCAGTAAAGCCGCCAAAATGATGAAAAAAACGTTTGGCAATGATCCCACCCCGCCCCCCATTTTCCGAACTTCAGAACTGAGAAAATTATTTTCCACCTATTTCGTCCATTGAGCGAACAAACCACTCCCGCAACCCATTATCCGACCTTGAGGGGTGGGTTTACGCAAAGCTAAAAACTTTATCCTATTGAATTGGCCCATAGAGCTTTCAAGCCAAATTTATTACAAATCGGCTAAAATATAATTTCAGCCATTAACCCACCCCCGTACCTATATTCCGACCTTTGTAGTGAATTTCCCGAAATAAAGAACACGTTTTTCCATTTATTTTGATCCTAGAACTTACAAATCGAATTTCATTCAGATTGGCTCACAAATAGCTGTTGTCACTGAACCCAAACACGCCCTCCATTATGAAAAAGTTGTTTACCTATAGAGTTTTCAGGGATTTTCCGACTTTTCGGGAGGATTTTCCAACATTGGAAAATCTTATGCCCAATTATTTTGCATACTATCCTTACAAACCGAGTTAGAAGTCAATCGGATGAAAAAAGTGTTTTTCATATAGAATTTTCCGGCTGGATTGTGGGGTGGATTTTCCACAATCGAAAAAGCACATGTCTAATTATTTTGCATACTATGCTTGCAAACCGAGTTTGAAGTCAATCGGATAAAAAATAGATTTTTCCATATAGAATTTTCCGGGAATTTCCCGACTTTTCGGGCAGATTTTCCATTATTTGAAAATCTCATGTCCAATTATTTTGCATAGTACAAACCGAGTTTGAAGTCAATCGGATCAAAAATAGTTTTTCATATAGAATTTTCCGGGAATTTTCTTTGTGGGCGGATTTTCCAACATTTGAAAATCTCATGACCAATTACTTAGCATACTATCCTTACAAACCGAGTTTGAAGCCAATCGGATGAAAAATAGTTATTTCCTTATGGAATTTTCCGTTAATTTCCCGACTTTTCAGGCGGATTTTTCAACATCGGAAAATCTCAAGTCTAATTATTCCGCTTACCATCCTCACAAACCGAGTTTGAAGTCAATCGGATGAAAAATAGTTTTTTCCTTGAAGAATTTTCCGGCCATTTTCCTTGTGGGCGGATTTTCCGAAATCTGGGAAACAGGTGTCCAATTATTTCGCTTACTTTACTTACAAACCAAATTTCAAGTCAATCGGATGAAAAAACAAAATTTTCCCCATAGTAGCTTTTCCGGGAGTTTTCCACCCTTAGGGGTGGAATTTTCCAAAACCCCGCCTTAGTGATCACTTTCAACTCATAAGGAAACTTCTGTGAAAATTTCAGCTTTCTATCTTTTACCGTTCAGGCTCTACGTTGATTGCCAATCAGTGAATCAGTGAATCAGTGAGTCAGTCAGTCAGTCAGGACAAACTCTTTTATATATAGAGAGATTGCTGGATTAGTTCCTAAGAACGAAAGCATACTTATTTGCACCCAAACTTAACTCTTTACTTCCCTAGTTTTCTTAATGTCGGTATTTTTTGTTTGTTTCAAAACCAAAATGTAAGCTTTGCTTAATCCTAGAACCGTTTATGGTCAAAAAACTAACTTAAACCGTCTTTGGGGTACATTCGTACCCCAAAACATTTGTATGAGAATCAATCTAAATCAAATGGACTTTTGTGTCATTTCCTTAGAAACAAGAGTGTCTGCTCTCAATTATTGTACTAACTGCTCTTATTGGGGTACAATTGTACCCCAAAGATTGTATTTTGCTTTATATATAACTATTTTTTTTGTGCCGCTTTTGCTCTGCTCTTAGTTTTTATAAGAGAATCTAATCGTCTACTTTTTATATAATTTGTCTTCTTTTCCTGTGCATTCTATTTGTCCCCCCTTTACCAAAAAGTCGTTTTCACTAGTATTATCAAATTTGTGATGGTATTTTTTCTTTTTTCGCCACGACATTGTCAGTGACATGGTCCTGGCTGTTGCTGTTGTTGGCATTTCGTTTAATTACTTTTGACAGCAGGTAAAATTTTCGCTGCCTCTTTTGCAACCCTTTTTTTTTTTTTTTGGTTGTTGTTGTTGTTGTTGAGAAGGGTTGTTTGGAGAGTTATGGGGAGAAGGGAGAGGGCGGTTGGATAAAGTGTGCCAAATATTTGTTTAGGCATATTTGCCAATGGCCAATGGCCCACTCATATCCGCATCCTCGTGTACTCGTATCTTTGCATATTTGCATTGGCTTTTATTTTGATGTATTTCCATTTGGCACAAGCCCTTTGAGTTTTTCCTGTTTTCATGTTTTTCATGTTTTTCATTAGCAGATAGTTTAGTCAAAGCAAATACGCAAATTTTGTACCGATTTGGAGCGTTCGCTCATTAGTAAATAAAGTTTTAAGTTTACATGTTGTACTCTGTTCACTTGAAGAGTAAATCAAACAAATGAAAATGTTTAAATCTCATTCCCCCCCCCCCCTTCCCCCACTCACGCTCTTTCTCTTAACAAAAAGGAAAAAGTTTTTTATACAAAACTGGCAGGGAGCAAGGAAGCGTGTATACTTTTAATCATATAATCTACATATGTGCATATTAATGAATTTCCACTTCCCCCCCGTAACCCCTGTCCCATCACTTGCTGGCCGCTTTTCCATTTCCTTCTTGCTACAATTTTTGTTTTGTTGTTGTTTTTTTTTCTGAAAGTTTTGTTTGTTGTTTGTGTTTTGGTTTCGCTTGTTTTGGTTTGTTTTGTTGCCTGTTTTCTGTTACTTTTAAAAGCTTTTTTAAGTAACTTGAACTAAATTAAGTTAAACACATTTCATGTGCGCTTCGTGCTTGCTCCCAGCATACCAAGTCCCTCAAAAAAAAAAAAAAAGAAAGATTCCAAAATTAAATTCTCAATTCAAATCCAAAAGCTTTAGTCGGATTTAGAAAAAAGGAAATTCCAACCCTGCCAATGTTAATTAAAAGTAAAATAGATAACAGCTTCACAATCATCATCTTTATCAGTTATTGGCCACAGCTGTGAAGTAAGCCGGTAAATACACGATGAATCAAATCTTTTTCTATCTCGTTTGTAGAAAAGTGGTGTCATTGGGTCCATGCCAACAAAACATATACGACGGGTTACCCCCCTATCTGGCAACGCCATAACTTTTGACAGAGATGTCAGATCGCTTAATGACATACCGCGTTTGAAGCGTCAGTCCAAGCAGATTTTTACCATGGAACAATACACGACGCGAGCCTCTGAAATAGTTGAAATTTACATTCAACAGAACAAGTCAATTGTGAAAACTCAACAAACAAAATTATCATGTCCGATGAAGCCCATTTCACATTGAATGGGACCGTAAATAAGCAAAATTGCCGTATTTACGCCACTGAAAATCCTCAGGAGATTCAAGAAGTGCCTCTTCATGACGAAAAAGTCACAGTTTGGTGCGGCGTTAGTGCGAAAACGGTCATTGGGCCGTTTTTTCTTCCAAAAATGAAAATGGCCATGCTGTTACCATCAACCAGGAGCGTTATCGCGACATGATGACCAATTTTGTGATGCCAATTATTCGTCGAAAGCGTATGAGGCAGTTCTGGTTTCAACAAGACGGCGCTCCACCGCACACAAGTCGCATAACAATCGATTTTCTGAAGAAATTGTTTCGGGGCGTTTGATGTCGAAAAGTGGTGATTTGGACTGGCCACCGCGTTCGCCCGTTTGACGCCGCCTGACTTCTTCTTGTGGGAATATTTGAAGTCAAAGGTTTACGTTAACAAGCCAAGGACCGTAGAAGAGCTCAAGGACAACATTCGTGAAGAAATAGCCGCTATTCCGGCCGAAATGTTGGCGAAAACGATGGAAAATGCTGCAAAAAGGGCACAATACGCCATCAACGCCAGAGGCGGCCATTTGAGAGATATCATATTCAAAAATTGATGTAAACAAATCTACTTGGAACAAATTAAATGATTAAGATTGCCAACCGCCAAATTTTTATTTTTTTCTTTGATTTTTTTTAAAAAAACATGGGTCCGTCGAATAGACCTGTATAGTGAATTTTCTGAGGTCAGGAAGGGAATAAACATTTATTTTATTTAATTTGCTCATCCTAACACTTATACATTATCGTGCTAGTCACATTATAGCAATTTTGCGCCGCAGGTTAAAATTGTTTTCATAATAAGCAAGCAAAACTTTTTCCGAGTTCGTTTTCCAGACAATGGAAAATTGTGAACATTGTAGTAGAATATGTTAGATAAAGGCCACTATGGCAACTTGCTTGAATCTTTTATGCAAATCTTCCTTGCATTTGCTCGGTTGAGTGTCAGCGCCTCAATTTTCTTCTGAATATCCTTCAATAATTTTCGAATACTTTTCCTTACTTTGCCTTATATCTTGCCCGCCTGCTAACCGATTTTCCCATCGAGTAACTCCATTTTAAAAATTGAACTCAAACCGATTACATGATTGCCGGCATTAACCTTTCCCCGAGATTGATGCGTCGCCCCTCCTCCCACCACCTTTTTAATGGCCTAAACGCGTACAAATCTTTTATGGATGTTCGGGTTTTCGGGTGCTCGGTTTTTGGGAGTCATTGTCAGCTCTTTGGCAGCTCATAAACCCGCAAAATGTGGCAATTGCTTCGCCTACCATTAACCCCTAACGTGTTACCTGGCACATGAATAAATCAAAGTGTGATTCACAACCCAAGCCCGCCATCCCCTTGTGCTGTTCAACTGCCAGATGATAAATGTGCTTGGGTTTTATTTGATTTTTTTTTTTGGCTGCTTTTCGTGCTTGGTTTGGTTTCGTCTTCGATTTGCTTAACAAATTTGTAAGATTCTTAACACATTTGCATATTGCGTAAGCGAAATGAATGCCCCCCCACATTGCAGGCTGCCTGGGTGTCAAGTGTACAAAATGTGGAGTCTTTCGTCTACCAATAAGTTGCACAGTAATGACGACATTTCCTTCCGACATAGCGGGTGCCCGAGAGTTGCGCTGTCGTTTGCGCTTTTTATTGCCATCGTCAGGGCAAGCGGGTGGCGGTAGGTGGGGGGGGGGGGGGTTATTTCAAAAGGATTTTTGTATTGAGTTTATTTAGCTTCTTCACACGAGTCGTCGATGACAAGAATTGGGAATGGGCACATCGCTCAATCGAAGTTGCTCAATAAAAAATGTGCTGGAATTTCCTCGACATTTTCGCCAACATTGACGCCACCTTTCTCCCCCCCCCCCCATCCCTTTGACATGGCATTTTGACTTAAGACCGTTTTTTTTTTTTTGCCATTCTTAGTGTCGTAAAACGTTTGGAATTTTTGCGATTTTGCTCTCCCTTTGCCTGACACTTAGGAAAATTGACCTGCATTTGTTTAGTGGATATTTGTTTGTATGTAGATAACCCTCTCCAACTTTGGAATGTCAGCTTTGTTCGGCCAAAAAGGTAAGGGGACAATCATTTGGCACTAAACAAATGACAGAAGATTCTCTAATATTGTCAAACGAAAAAAATTTGATATTCAATCAAATTAAACGCCCAATGTATCTTGTAATACTTCGAAATCTCTTAAATAAAATACTTAATAGCTGAAAAGTTTACTTTTCATGCCACTCACTCAAAGGCAAAACTTTTGAATACCTTGATCGATTCCGATTTAAATTCCTCATGATCTGATCGTCTGAAAATCTTTTTTTTTTTTTTTTTTTTTTTAATATAAATGTTTAAAAAGATTCGCGGAACTCAATCCGCTTACAAATTTTTACAAGAGAACAATTACAGGAAAAACAGATCGCCAGCTGGCTGAGAAAAGTTACAACACAGTACACAAGGAGGGTTTTTTTTTTTTTTTTTTTTTTTTAAGGGGGGCCAAGGAGACGACCAGTGGGTCTCCTGCCATGAATCCAGAGGTCCGACGGATGACGCCTTGTTAGCCGTCTCCGAATCCTAGTTGTGACCAGCTCATTGGCGAGCGTCTGAAAATCAAAACAGTTTAGAACAGAGGTGCCCAAGCCCTATACTCTCAGCGCTCTTGCTGCATTAGCGCGAGTATACGAATTCACAAACTTAAATTTCGTGCCCACCCCTGCTTTAAAGTGTCGCAGACTATTCCTTTTGCCTGTTAATTTAAGTACAGGGTTGCCCATATTCGACGGACCCATGTTTTTTTTTTTTTAAAATCAAAGAAAAAAAAAAATTTGGCGGTTGGCAATCTTAATCATTTAATTTGTTCCAAGTAGATTTGTTTACATCAATTTTTGAATATGATATCTCTCAAATGGCCGCCTCTGGCGTTGATGGCGTATTGTGCCCTTTTTGCAGCATTTTCCATCGTTTTCGCCAACATTTCGGCCGGAATAGCGGCTATTTCTTCACGAATGTTGTCCTTGAGCTCTTCTACGATCCTTGGCTTGTTAACGTAAACCTTTGACTTCAAATATCCCCACAAGAAGAAGTCAGGCGGCGTCAAATCGGGCGAACGCGGTGGCCAGTCCAAACAAAAAACACATCTACAGAAAATCGATTGTTATGCGACTTGTGTGCGGTGGAGCGCCGTCTTGTTGAAACCAGAACTGCCTCATACGCTTTCGACGAATAATTGGCATCACAAAATTGGTCATCATGTCGCGATAACGCTCCTGGTTGAGGTAACAGCATGGCCATTTTCATTTTGGAAGAAAAACGGCCCAATGACCGTTTTCGCACTAACGCCGCACCAAACTGTGACTTTTTCGTCATGAAGAGGCACTTCTTGAATCTCCTGAGGATTTTCAGTGGCGTAAATACGGCAATTTTGCTTATTTACGGTCCCATTCAATGTGAAATGGGCTTCATCGGACATGATAATTGAGTTTTCACAATTGACTTGTTCTGTTGAATGTAAATTTCAACTATTTCAGAGCGCTCGCGTGGCGTGTATTGTTCCATGGTAAAATCTGCTTGGACTGACGCTTCAAACGCGGTATGTCATTAAGCGATCTGACATCTCTGTCAAAAGTTATGGCGTTGCCAGATGGGTCCGTCGAATATGGGCAACCCTGTACTCTCAGCGCTCTTGTGTTGTTGCTTCACTTGCTGCAATAGCGCGAGTATACGAATTCACAAACTTAAATTTCGTGCCCACCCCTGCTTTAAAGTGTCGCAGACTATTCCTTTTGCCTGTTAATTTAAGTAGATATTTTTTAGTGTCTTCTAAGAATTGTTAATCGACTCCCGAATTGAGAAAAACAACTGTACAATTTATAGCATTTGCACCTAACAAATCTTCAAGTCTATCGAATATATTAACTTCTGCCCTGCTTCAGTGTCCTGGTAATGGCATTAGCTGCTCCCGGGGACCAGGCAATTTGATTAGCACCCAGGCAAAATCATTAGCAAACATCAGGACAATACAACCAAGCCAACATACAAATACAAACAAACAAATGGAGAAACAAACAGAGCGGGTAGAGAACATGTTAAACATATGCAAACAACTGAGGGGAAAGCTGACATGGCAGACATATATACATACACACATATATATATATATATATACACAGAAGGATGAGCTTGTTGCTCCATGAAGCAAATAAGCAACAAATTAAATAAGTAACAAAGTCGAAATCACAAGCAGATGCGACCAGGAGTTGTTCCTTCCTCCGGGAGCGCGCTGGTGTGCGGGGAGGGAGGGCAAACAGATAAGACAGCTTAGCAGATAACATGAGACAGTCATTTGTGTTGACGAGGACGACGAGCAAGTTGCCTTTTGCTGTCATGTAAGCAGAATTTGGCCAGCCTGAAATTATGCGCATATGCGTAGGGAGGAGGAGCTTCTTGGGATTTTTAATAAATGATGCTCCTGCCGGGTGGAGGGCGTCGTCTCGTGTAATTAATGCGAGCCAAGGCAAAGCCCAGACAAATGATTTCATATGTCAAATTGCAGCCGCAGATGTGTGTGTGTCCCTTCTTGGGATTTACGAGTAGTTAGCTTTCTCCTTTTGGTAAATAAAGTAAATTTCTATAACTTTTCATTTACACAATTTCATGATACCCCAAAGGCACGCAAAATTTCCGCTGCCCCCGCTGCATGCAAATTTCTTGGCGTTTTCTGCGCGTGCTACGCAAAACTGAGCGATAAATTTTAATACCTAGCCAAGGCAAAGTCGTCGTCGTTGTTGAAGCAAGAACCTTGCCAAGACGCATTTTAAAATTTATTGTTATTATGTGAATTTTATAAACGATGCTGTTTTTGTTGTTGCTATCGCTATAGCGAGAACCCCGATGCTGATGCTCCTGTTGTTGCTGCACTTAATTAAATTTTATGTCCGCTCGCCTGGCTACCAAGAAGCAGCAGCAGCAACAGCAGGAAAACCGAAAAGGATTTCCCTGCCGTAAGTCTTATGAATGCGAAAGCAAAGGCAAAAAAGGAAAAAAAATTATAAACAGGGGCCAGCCTAAGCCCAAATGAGCTGCCAACACCAGTTCAGGGTTGCGGCGGGCAGGGGCAAGAAAATGTTAAAATTTAAGCAGTGCAAACTTTTCACTTTTTTTTTTTACCAAGTGGAAGTGTCCAAGGGGAACTGGACTTTATTTTTACAAAGCTTCTTTTATGTACTGAAAAGTGGCCCAATTAAACCGAATTTTACTTTACTTTTGATGAAAATATTGCAATACCAAAACGTTTATGTCAACTTTAGTAGAAGCATTGAAAAGTTGTACGAAGAATTATAAGCAAAATAGCAAAATTAAAGGTTGTTTCTACGCTACTCGTCAGCTTGCTTACACTGCAGGCAGGCAAATTTGCACTGACATTCTCAAAACAGGAAAATTGTGAAAAGAAGTACTAAAACAAAGCAAAATTCTAATTACCGTTATTCGTGCACATTATGCAAAATAAAACTGCATCATATAATAGTGAAATTTTGTTTTCGGCTTGGAAATACACTTGTGCTTTTATAATCAATATATAAACAATGGCCGGGACTGGGATAATGGAAAAAATGTAAGCTTTTGAAAGCTTTTTGCCCGTTTTTATGCAAATATTATCTCAGTTGCCAGTGGCACCTTCTCTGCTCACATTGCCGACCCCTGATTTCGAGCAACATAGTACGGGAAATTCTAACTTCTACTTAGTCAGTTGTTTGCAGTTTAGTTTTAGTAACTTAACTCACATTTTAAACCTTAAATATATAATACTTTGAGTATGTTAAATAACTCACTCATTTATAACCGGGTTACCAAAAGTTGGAAATCAAATGGAAATGCTTACCTGTAAGAAAAGAAAAAGAAAAAAGAGATTTGTTAGTTGGAAGGTTAATAAGTTCGATCAGATGGTTTTAATATGTTTTTTATAATTTAAAGAATAATATATTTATAAATTTAAAAAATATATTTAAATGAAGCCGGACTGTAATATACTCGTACTTGTTTTTACCAGCCTTGAAGTAACCGAGCGTAGAATATATTCAAAAAGGTTCGGAACACAAAAAATTGAGCGGGATATTTGAGGGATTTCAATAGATTATGGCAACTTATATGTTTAACGACGGAAAACAAAGGGGTTTATATTGATAAGAATATATGTTAGAAGGTTCCAACTTCCAAAATTGCGGATATGAGGTATATTTCATTAAAAGGGTGGCAACTTTATTATTTTTGAACGGTTTTAAAAAATATTGGTTCGATTAGTTGATAGGAGAATTTCAAGACTAAAAGGTTCTAATGTAAAATGCGGGAAATTGAGGTAGTTTTCAAATTGTGGAAAGCCTACACAGACGGAAAAGATGTAGGAGCTGAGTTGATGAAATTTCTGAAGTTTGAACAACTAATCAAGTCGGGATTTGAATTTCCTTGAACAAGGCGGTGCTATATTTATGATAAAAATAGGGGATCAAACAAATTTGAGTCGTATAGTAGGTTAAAAATCAAAATAGAAGATTCTATTTTTTTTTAAGGGGGCGGTGGCAAACTGGGTTCAGAGAAAAGTCCAAACGGATCTCATTTTCAGATGCTGAAAGAATATCAGGTGAGATCTTCTAAAGCTGTAACATTTAATTTTGCACAAACCCAAGCTGTAATTTATTTTCGAAACTTATTAATAAGTAAAATTTGGGGGGTTCTCGATACTGAACCTCGAAACTGTGAACAGAATGAAGCTAAGTAGAGCTGGGATCTCTAGCTCGGATATCTACGAAAGGTTGAACAGGAGAGGTTGAGCAAAATAATTCTTAGTCCTCTTTTACTCAGGGCAGGGCAATGACATATCATATCATTTCTTATCTACAGTTTCTACAGAAGTCAGGGAAGTCAGTAAGAAGCCTGTCGGGTTCCTACCAGGTGTATGTCCTTGCTAAGTAAAAGTGATTTTTCGTTTTATGTCAATGGGGACACTTAAGTCTCTTACTGCACAGAAGAAAAGGTTTTTTACGATTTGTCCGAAACAAGTGTTTGAGCTTTGTGTGAAGCTTAAAGTCGCCAAGCATTCCTATCGGATCTTCTGAAAGAAGTGATGGTAGTATCAAGTCTGGCCAGTTAGTACGCAGACTCGTTTCCATCTATCTTCCGGTGTACTTAAGTGTCGGGCGATCTCATTCAGGCATAACCGATATTCAGTGAGCGTTTTGGCATTGTTAGTGTGTGAATAAATTGCCTTTAGTGTAGTGCATTTATTAAAACATTTTTCTGAAATCAATTAGAAATCAAGACGAATTTTTCATAGCTATGGAAACTATTGACTACTTTTCTCTAGGTAAATCGCTAGTAACGAAATATGGGTACTTTTATGGTACAGCTCCATAGAAAATTTGAACGGTAGTGAGATGGAGTCTCACCACGAATGGTTAGATAAATCTGTTCTTCCTCTTTACGGGATATCCTTTTACTCCCTAACTGAAGAACTTTTAACTTTCATATCGATCACAGTCTACCCTTAATCCACAACCCATCTCAATCTTAGCCACAACACGCCCTGCCAATAAAATTTGTGTGTTGTGTTCCGTTCTTCATTTCCATTTCTGGCAATTTGCTACGGTTTGTTTTTTTGGGCCGCCTCACATAAATCTTTGAGGTGGCGCTAATTTCTTTGAACGCACGAATAAATAAAAATAATTTGGCAGCCTCCAATTCCCCTGCAACCGGCAAACAAACACTTCAAACAGTTTTTTGGCTGCCACCTGAAGGAAGGGTGGTTAGATCTCGGGGGGGGGGGGGCGCTCGTCCATGTAATGTGCGAGCACCAGGTTTAAATTTGATTTTGCCTTTGCCTGCATGCAAATTAAATTTGAATGCCCTTCAATGAGCAGGTTTGGGTTTGCTGCTTATCAATGACAGAAGACAAATGGTTGGGAGTTGGACGCGCGTTATGCGCGCGACTGCACTAAGCAGCGATTATCCTGCCACGAGTCCCTCACAGACAGACACAAACCACCCAGAGTACCGGCATATAATATATTCATACTCGTACATAAGCCAGCTAGTAGAAATTTATGCTAATGTTGGCCCCGCCGCGTTGGTTCCCATAATCAAAAAGTGTGCAAAGTTCCCCAAAACACAAAAAAAAAAAAAAACTTCTGTTTAACTGCCAACCCATGCGGGTTAACTGTGGTGGAAGAAGTGGCAGGGGTAGGGAGGGGAGGGCAGGAGGAAAACTAACTGCTGTCGACGCAGGTGATAAATGTCAGCGCATCCTGTTGCCACACATAATTCTTGCTTCTCTTTTTTTTTTTTTTTGCATTTCGCTTGCCAACGACAAAGCTGGAGGGGAGCAGGACAATTGGATGCACTTCACTGCAAATGGCCTGCACAGGTGTACTGAATTAAGCGGTTGATAGGCTAGCTTTGTTGTGGGCTTTTGCTGAGATCTTGCAAGTTGAATTCAGAATCTAAACCATCAAAAATATGCACACAAAATTTCATTTAAATTAAAATTCAATTTCAACTATTTTCTTCTTCGATTTTTATGTACCTTTCCAGTGGCACAGAAGACCCTTGGTCTATGGCACTTGGCATAAATTGGCCACAAGTTGACACTTGTTTAATTATCATTATGAATGTTAATGTCTTCATTACAATTCATTCTCTTTTGCAGTTCCTGACAAAAAGCGCCAATAAATTAAAATGTTCTAAACAGAAGGCGTTTAAAAACGCGCCTAAGTCGCACACAAATCGTGCATAAATCGCTAGACCATAAATTATGTCTACGATTTGTGAAATCAATACGGCGAATAAAAGGGTCTGAAGAGTAGCGGATCCCAGTGAATGCCATTGACTTTAATCGTCCAGGTATATGGTGTATATGGGAGTGACACAAGTGGGCGTAACACCAGGGCGAAAGCGCCCTCCGGCTGAGTGACTGAAAATGATACTTTAATGTGACAGGCGGGGCGGAGGAGCGGGCTGACAGCATGCTGATGATTTTTGCACCTTTTTTTCGTGCTGCTGTGGTTTCCTCCTCTATTCCTGTCATAAAAAAAAAAAAAAAAAAAAAAAAAATGCATCCTCCTTTTTTTTTTCTCTTTTTCCTTTCATTTTTTCCGTTTTAATTCCCGGGGCGCGCTTTCAACGCTTGTCATCTTACCGCTAATGGCGGCTACATGTCAACCACTCATCTCACAGCTCCAGCTCCAGCTCCAGCTTCACATCCCAAAAACCAGGAGCCAACGGGACTGAGGCCTGACTCTCCTTTCGTTCTGGCTGCTCGTTTTCCAGCCATTCATTCATTCATTCATTCGTGCCGTGGAACGGGCAGGCCCAAGAACGAGCCGCTAGGTGGCGCTACTGCAACGTCAAGCGTGAAATCGCTTTGCCAGAGCTGCCACCAACCACCAACCTGTCGTCATAAAAATTTTTATACACATACAAAAAGAAGAAGAAGGAGCAAAAAAAAATATGCAGGAACGCAACCAACGAACAACAACAACAACAACAACCACAGCAAATACCAATGCAAAAAGAGAGGCAGCAAAAACAGAAAAAGAGGCAGAACAATGCAATGTCGCTGGATGGCAACACATTTAATGATGATTTTTGGTATACCCTTACCTAAAACTTTAACTCAAAATAACTTTTTATAACCCTAAAAGCTAGACACTATTTGGGGTACATTCTTACCCCAGTATATTTTAATGAAAATCAATCAAATTTAAATACATTTTTAATGTAACAAAACATACTCCAAAAGTGCCGGTTCTTAATTGTAACTGCTTGTATGGGGGTACAATAGTACCCCAAAGACACCCCTTTTGAAGTATCTTAATATTGATAACCAGTTTTAATTTTGAAAGCACTATTACCATCCTAACCAAATATAATAGAAAAGAAATACGATTTCTCACAAAGCGTTCGATATAGAGTAAAAATATACTTAAATCTGGCAATAAAAATTTCTATGGGGTACAAATGTTCCCCAAGTATGGTTCTAGGGTTGAACTAAATATTATTCAATCATCTCTTCTCTCTATATATAAAAGAGTTTGTCCTGACTGACTGACTGACTGATTCACTGATTCACTGATTGGCAATCAACGTAGAGCCTGAACGGTAAGACATAGAAAGCTGAAATTTTCACAAGAAGTTTCCTTATGAGTTGAAAGTGAGCACTAAGGCGGGGTTTTGGAAAATTCCACCCCTAAGGGGTGGAAAACTTCCGGAAAAGCTACTATGGGGAAAATTTTGTTTTTCATCCGATTGACTTGAAATTTGGTTTGTAAGTAAAGTAAGCGAAATAATTGGACACCAATTTCCCAGATTTCAGAAAATCCGCCCACAAGGAAAATGGCCGGAAAATTGTTCAAGGAAAAAACAATTTTTCATCCGATTGACTTCAAACACGGTTTGTGAGGATGGTAAGCAGAATAATTAGACTTGAGATTTTCCGATGTTGAAAAATCCGCCTGAAAAGTCGGGAAATTAACGGAAAATTCCATAAGGAAATAACTATTTTTCATCCGATTGGCTTCAAACTCGGTTTGTAAGGATAGTATGCTAAGTAATTGGTCATGAGATTTTCAAATGTTGGAAAATCCGCCCACAAAGAAAATACCCGGAAAATTTTCTATATGTGAAAAAACTATTTTTGATCCGATTGACTTCAAACTCGGTTTGTACTAGTGCAAAATAATTGGACATGAGATTTTCAAATAATGGAAAATCTGCCCGAAAAGTCGGGAAATTTCCGGAAAATTCTATATGGAAAAATCTATTTTTTATCCGATTGACTTCAAACTCGGTTTGCAAGCATAGTATGCAAAATAATTAGACATGTGCTTTTTCGATTGTGGAAAATCCACCCACAAGGAAAATGGCCGGAAAATTCTATATGGAAAACACTATTTTTCATCCGATTGACTTCAAACTCGGTTTGTAAGGATAGTATGCAAAATAAGTTGACAGGAGATTTTCCAATGTTGGAAAATCCCCCCAAGAAAAGTCTGGTAAAACCTATTTTTAATCCGAGGCTTCAAAATCGGTTTCTATAGGAAAACAACTTTATTTCTCGTGGTGGAATTTCCGCCCCCACAGGCAGTAATGGTGGGCGTGTTTCGGTTCAGTGACAATAGCTATTTGTGAGCCAATCTGAATGAAATTCGATTTTGTAAGCTCTAGGATCAAAATAAATGGAAACACGTGTTTTTTATTTCGGGAAATTCACTACAAAGGTCGGAATATAGGGTGCGGGGGGTAATGGGAAAATTTTTAGCCGATTTGTAATAAATTTGGTTTGAAAGCTCTATGGGCCATTTCAATAGGATAAAGTTTTTTGCTTTGCGCAAACCCACCCTCAAGGTCGGATAATGGGTTGCGGGAGTGGTTTGTTCGCTCAATGGACGAAATAGGTGGAAAAAAAATTTCTCAGTTCTGAAGTTCGGAAAATGGGGGGCGGGGGTGGGGTCATTGCTAAACGTTTTTTTCATCATTTTGGCGGCTTTACTGATGATGGCGTAGCGAAGCGCGCCGGGTTATATGCTAGTTAAGTTATAATAGTTAAAGTAACCTGTCAAAATAAGGTTTGCAACAGAAATAAACAAACATACGAAAGCTACAGCAACAAAGCGTTCAGGGTTTCTCTGTGGTTTACAAACTTCATTGTCCAGTTTGAACAACCTTTAACCATATAGGGTAACCAAAAAAAAAAAAAGTAGAGAGAGAAAAAAACGACAGTGCGAAAAACAAATTCCTAGCGCGTCATAACGATGTAGCCAGGTGACACAGCTAAAGGTGGGCAGGGGAGGGGAGGAGAAGGCATTGCTAGGGTTAGACTGCTGCAGTTTGGAGCCGTTGAAGACACACAGCTTCGCTAATGAGTTTCCGTCGGTAGAATATGTTGCCCAAACAGTAGTCTACCGGCTGATAGGGGGCCTTACCCTGCATCTCTCATATCCGTCAGATGGGCCAATGTCATTAGCGGTCCCCTTAATTGGCCAGACTGCGACTTGACGTTGACTTTTATATCCGTTTGCCCAAGTGGAGCGAGAGCGCGCGCGTGTTTGTGTTGACAACAGCCAAACAGTTAGTCAATCTATCAGTGAGTCATTCACGCGCTGACAACTCAAACAAGGATAAGGACGTCACCCAGAACATGGCTCAAGTATCTTGAAATAATATTTACACTTTACGCCCGAGAGAAGCAGCAGGGAAAGTTAATCGCTTTGCCCATGCCAGAGTTAAATTTGTGAACCGGTTGGTTTTTGCGGGGCATATTTTTAGCATACGCTTCGCTCCCTTCGCACACGCAAAACTATTTTTAAATGACGCACTGGGGCAGACAAGGCAGACAATCTGTTGCCTGCCGCAAATGCAGATGCCAACGAAGACGACGACGACGACCTTTGGCCAAAGCCAGACCAAAAGACTGCGGTCAAATGCGATTGCTTCGCTGGGATTCGCGCCGACGCCGCAATTGAAATTGCATTTACATTTGAATTTAATTGAATTGCATTGTTTTTGCTTGGACAGCAAAGTGAAATGGATTCTCAAGAAGCTGCCCCGGGTGCACTTAGAGAAAATATTCAATGATTCCAAGATTTCCAATGCTGTCGATTAGTGCACTTAACTTCAGCACAAGAAATTAACAAAACAAATGTCAATGCCAATTTCAACAACTCAAAAATAATTAAACAAGTAAGAAAGTCGGTCAAGCCCGACTGTAATATACTCTGTACCTGTTTGTACCTGTATTGCGGTTCGATAAGTAATGATGAGTAGAATATATGCCTAGAAGGTTCGAAACACCTAACTCTAAAATTGCGGGATATTTGCGGTGTTTTTCAAATTGCGGGGGTGGCAACTCTACTATCGTTCATCTGATCGGAAAACGATGTATGGGGGCTCGATAAGTAATGATGAGTAGAATATATGCCTAGAAGGTTCGAAACACCTAACTCTAAAATTGCGGGATATTTGCGGTGTTTTTCAAATTGCGGGGGTGGCAACTCTACTATCGTTCATCTGATCGGAAAACGATGTATGGGAGCTCGATAAGTAATGATGAGTAGAATATATGCCTAGAAGGTTCGAACAACCTAACTCTAAAATTGGGAAGGTGTTTTCAACTGGGGGTCGGTTGAAGTCGAACAATAACTCAAAATTCGGGATATTTGAGGTGTTTTTCCAATTGCGGGGGTGGCAACTCTACTATCGTTCATCTGATCGGAAAACGATGTATGGGAGCTCGATAAGTAATGATGAGTAGAATATATGCCTAGAAGGTTCGAACAACCTAACTCCAAAATTGCGGGATATTTGAGGTGTTTTTCCAATTGCGGGGGTGGCAACTCTACTATCGTTTATCTGATCGGAAAACATGTATGGGGCTCGATAAGAATGATGAGTAGAATATATGTCTAGAGGTTCGAACACCTAACTCTAAAATTCGGGATATTTGAGGTGTTTTTCCAATTGCGGTGGTGGCAACTCTACTATCGTTCATCTGATCGGAAAACGATGTATGGGGCTCGATAAGAATGATGAGTAGAATATATGCCTAGAAGGTTCGAACAACCTAACTCCAAAATTGCGGGATATTTGCGGTGTTTTTCCAATTGCGGGGGTGGCAACTCTACTATCGTTCATCTGATCGGAAAACGATGTATGGGAGCTCGATAAGTAATGATGAGTAGAATATATGTCTAGAAGGTTCGAAACAACCTAACTCCAAAATTGCGGGATATTTGGGTGTTTTTCAAATTGCGGGGTGGCAACTCTACTATCGTTCATCTGATCGGAAAACGATGTATGGGGGCTCGATAGTAATGATGAGTAGAATATATGCCAGAAGGTTCGAACACCTAACTCAATCGGGATATTTGCGGTGTTTTTCAAATTCGGGGTGGAATCTACTATCGTTCATCTGATCGGAAAACGATGTATGGGGGCTCGATAAGAAATTATGAGTAGAATATATGTCTAGAAGGTTCGAACAACCTAACTCCAAAATTGCGGGATATTTGCGGTGTTTTTCCAATTGCGGGGGTGGCAACTCTACTATCGTTTATCTGATCGGAAAACAATGTATGGGGGTTCGATAAGTAATGATGAGTAGAATATATGTCTAGAAGGTTCGAACAACCTAACTCAAAAAATTGCGGGATATTTGAGGTGTTTTTCAAATTGCGGGGGTGGCAACTCTACTATCGCTCATCTGATCGGAAAACGATGTATGGGAGCTCGATAAGTAATGATGAGTAGAATATATGCCTAGAAGGTTCGAACAACCTAACTCCAAAAATTGCGGGATATTTGAGGTGTTTTTCAAATTGCGGGGGTGGCAACTCTACTATCGTTCATCTGATCGGAAAACGATGTATGGGGGCTCGATAAGAAATTATGAGTAGAATATATGTCTAGAAGGTTCGAACAACCTAACTCCAAAATTGTAGAAGATATACGGTTTTTTTCGATTTGCGGGGGAGGCAGGGGGCGTGGCAAAAAAAAAACTAAACTTGATCTGCCTGCAAGTAAAAGAAATATATGTTCCATACACCTCAAACCTCTATCTCTTACCATCTCTGAGATCTCAGCGTTCATACGGACAGACGGACATGTCTATATCGACTCGGCTGTTGATGCTGATCAAGAATATATATACTTTATAGGGTCGGAGATGCTTCCTTCTGGCTGTTACACACATTTGCACAAACCCAATATACTCTTTGTACCTTCGGTACAGAGTATAAAAACCAGATTGGAAACTAAGCAAATTCGCCAGCGTTTTGAGTAAGCGTCAGCAAAAGTTTAGCTAGTTGTTTATAAATCCTTCATTGGCTTCATTAAAACGACCAGTTTATATGATTTCAATTCGTGGACCGTTGAGGCAGCAGCAACTGCGCGGCATAAATCATAATTTGTCAGCGTGAAATTTGTTTGTTTGGTTGACATTTGCCGCTGTTGCTTTTGTTCTGGCTACTTCTTTTCCACTTCTTTGTTTTGTTTTCTTTATTCAATTTAGCTGCGCTTGTTTACACTTTTTTTTGTTCCTCGCCCCAGTCGCTCCTTGTACATTTTTCTTCATTTAATTTGCATTCTTCTTTACGGATTTTTAGTTGTTGTTTGTGTCGCTCGTTTTTAATTAGCCGAAAATGCGCTTAACAACAAATGACACAACATCAACAAAGAGAAATTATAATTTATATGAGAGAGAGGGAAGTGGGTCAACATGTCGTATGCGCAATGCGAAAAAAAGGAGGCGTAATTAGCGAAGTAACACGCTTGGTTTAGCACGTGAGTCACGCGTGTCCCGTGATTCTTCTCTGCAGCTCCCACAACACTTCCCAGACAGCAACAACATTGTGTGTAAATACAATAAAGAACTAAATGCACTGCCCACTGGCAAATGGTTAAAAACCTTCGGACGCTTCAATTACACACACAATGGCGGCAGAGAGAGAGAGAGAGAGGAGATGCAGACTGCAGACTTGGCCCGCGGCGATCGTTAAACTCTAACAAGCATTTCAAGTCCACATTCGCAATACGAATGTCTGGTCCAACTCCTGCCTTCCTCCTGCCTGCCTGCCTGCTGAGAGTTGACAACTGTGCACTTTCATGGCCTATGGGCTAGAGCCAGAGCATCAAATATCTTCCAACGATTGCCCGGTGCCTCCTGCAGGTTGTCATGTGAAATCACCAGACAATTCCTTTACTTTTGCCTTTACCCTGGGGTGAGAATTTTAGTCGAACGTTGCTCAGTTTTGGCCTGCCATTTGCATTTGCTGTACCATTTCTCATAGTAGCAGTCACTGCCAGTGATGCCGGGGCAACCCAATCACGGTGATTTCACTTTTGTTAGCTTCTGTTAAAGTCTCGGATACACAAAAAACTTTGTTATTTGTTAGTTTATGTGACAGATAGTGCTATCTAGAAGATGAGAAAACGATTCCTAAAATGTGTTTGATATTACATGCTAAAGAATTTGTTCTCATTGATTCATTGACTGACTATTTGGCCATCTACGCAGAGGCTAAACGGTAAGAGATAGAAAGCTGCAACTTGTACAGTATATGGATATGAAAATATATCCCATATGTAGGAAAAATTTTCTGTTTTTTTTTCATCCAATCCAAATTAATGGAAAATACACCCCTAAGGTTGGAAAATAAGTTCGGCAATGGGTTTAAGGCCAAATGTTATTTTAAAGCCGATCAGAAATTTGCTTTGTGGCTCTACAAAAGGCTCATATAACTAAGAAAATAATTTTATAATTTCCGTAAATCTTTCTAAATTAGGGAATCGGAAGATTCAAGGTCAAACGATATTCTTGACCCGATTTATGTAAAATTTAGTAGGCAAACTATGTTACTTCGATAGCTGCAATACATAAAAGAAAAATTTTTTCCATCTTTACCGGTAAAATATATAAATTTGCAGATGTTTAAATATTTTTTCATTGAAAATAAAACTTGATACCATAAAAAAAACTTTTTCTTAGTAAAACTAGTTTTTTTAACGACCGTTTCTATGGCAGCTATATGCTATAGTCATCCGATTTTGATAAAATTTTCCAGAATTGTGTTAACGGATATATAACTAATATATACCAAGATTGGTGACGCTACAATGGAAAACAAACAAGTTTTTCTCACTAGAACTAGCTTTTTGACCGACCGTTTATATGGCAGCTATATGCTATATTCATCCGATTTTGATAAATTTTTTTGGAATTGTGTGAAAGCATATAAAACTTATAAATACCACGATTGGTGATGCTACGATGGAAAACAAAGAAGTTTTTCTCACTAGAACTAGTTTTTGACCGACCGTTTATATGGCAGCTATATGCTATAGTCATCCGATTTTGATACATTTTTTCACAATTATGTGGAAGCATATAAAACTAATATATACTACAATTGGTGACGCTACGATGGAAAACAAAAAAGTTTTTCTCACTAGAACTAGTTTTTTGACCGATCGTTCCTATGGCAGCTATATGATATAGTCATTCGATTTTGATCAATTTTTCCAGAATTGTGTGGAAATATATAAAACTAATATGTATCACGATTGGTGGCGCTTCGATGGAAAACAAAAAAGTTTTTCTCACTAGAACTAGTTTTTGGACTGACCGTTTATATGGCAGCTATATGCTATAGTCATCCGATTTTGATAATTTTTTTCAGAATTGTGTGGATGCATATAAAACTAATACATACCACGATTGGTGACGCTACGATGGAAAACAAAAAAGTTTTTCTTACTAGAACTAATTTTTGGACCGATCGTTCCTATGGCAGCTATATGATATAGTCATCCGATCCGGCCGATTCCGACAAATGTGCAGCGTATTTGTATTTAAAGGCATTTTGGAAAGTTTTGTCAAGATAGCTTTAAAACTGAGGGAGGAGATAGCATAGAAACAGACGGACAGACGGACGGACGGACAGACGGACAGACGGACAAACGGAAATGAACTCAGCTCGTCATGCTGATCAAGAATATATATACTTTATGTGGTCGGAAATGCTTCCTTCTATGCGTTACAAACATCGTGACAATTTTAATATACCCTCTGCAAGGGTATAAAAATCCACATCCAAGGTCGGAAAATGGGTGGCGTGTGTCGGTTTTAAGGCAAATTTATTTTCTATTTGGGAAAATCTACTCCCAAGTTCGGAAAAAGGGGGCCAAGGCCAAATATTTATACAAGTATGGAAAGTCCACCCTCAAGGTCGGAAAATAGTAGTGTTCAAGGTAAACAAAAATTGTTTTTCCTTCTGGCAAAATCATTCCGGAAGGTAAGATAAAAGATGATTCAAGGCAAACCTTATATTTTAGTCGCGGGGCTTAGTTTTAAGAGTAAAACGTTGTTTTCAAGCCAATGTATGAAAAATTTGGTGAAAATTATTCACCAATTCGGAAATATTCACCCAAGGTCAAAAAAATGTATCTCTTTCAACTCGTTCGACTTCAAAATGATTAGGATATATTATTTTCGTATATATATATAAAGATAAATTGTTACTTAATAATTTGCACACTTAATTTTATTCAGTGTAATGCAAACAATCTATTCTATCTATTCACTCTTATTCAATTCTGTTGTAAATCATATCACCGTATACGCTCATCACTATTAACGATTGTTAACTCACACCCCTTGCTTTAGTACCAAAATCAAACTTCTCATCCTGCCACTTAGCTTGAGATTCAAACACACTTTTCGGTCTAGCGCTGATTGTGAAATCTTGTTTGTTTGTTGCCTCCACCTCTCCTTTCACTCAACTTGCACAATTCCACCCACTACTCGCACTCAATCATTGAACATTTTGGCCATTGTCCAGTGGTCGCCCTTCTTTGCACTTTTAGTTTTTAGAAGAATTTTCTTTGGAATATTGAAATTGAATTAAATACCGCTAGGTGTCGCTAGTCACACGCGATCGCGTGTTGACGCCTTCGGTATTTTCTGAAGAAGAGGAGGAAAAAACTAATTAAATAACCCGTTTTGTTTCGAACTGGCTCTCCCTTGGTCATGTTCAGCTGTCGAAAGCAATTAATTTTCAATTATCTCTCAAGAAATTACACAAACAGATTCAAGTCCGAGTTGGAGATTGAAATGGAAATGCGTCATACGTCAAAGCCCTTCCCTCAGTCGAATCGGTGTCAAAGTAAACACACACCGAAAAAAAAATACAGAAAATTGGCCAATTAAAGGGCCAAAAAGACCACAAAACCACAAAAAGTTCAAATGATGCAGGGCGGAGAGGGGGAGGGGGACAGCAAAAGATTTTAAACTTGAAGCCACATCAAAGCGAAAATGCATAATTATAAATGTATTTTGAAGGGGTCGCCCCCACCCTCCACGAAAACAGTTTAAGCGATAGAGAAACTTGAAAGGTTGCTCCGAAAACTAAGGAGGGAGGGAGGGGGAGAAAAATCAGTAGTGAGTGCGGATACCAAAAGATGTCAGCAAAGACAAAAGCAACGAGCACTGAAACGGAGTGCTCTAATAAACAAGTTTTACTTTAATATTCGATAAATGCTTGCAAACATGCCTAAAACGAACCTTTAGCGAACTAGCTAACGTGTTTAAAAAATTATAGATGCTTAAACATGGACTTTAAGGCTACCAATATCAATTTTTGACGAATCAAATAACGACCGTTTACGATACATTTTTCAAACTGAACAAAAAATATATCGTTTTCCGTTTTCATAGTTAAAATGTATTAGTATTGAGTTCCAAAACATAAATATAAATAATTTTTCTCAAATTTTGGTTTGGCAGCATTTTTGTCATAGGGAATGCTAATCTTGAAATCAAATTTTCTTACATGACATCGTTTACTTTTGTATTGTTGCCTTGGTTAGATAAGATTAAATTTGAGACTTTACGAAGGGAATTGGTCACGATTTGAAATTCTGATACTTCATCGAATTTGAACGACAAGATACCTTTGGGTATAAACACTCAAAACTAGACCTCAAAACGCAGACCGAAAGGTAAAAAAATAAGAAGAGAAATAAACAAAAATATAATATTAAAAAAAAGAAATATAGAAAAAAAAAAAAATAGAAAGAGAGGAAATGCTCGTAGAAGGAGAAAAGAAAGAAGCGAGGTGAAAAAAAAAAAAGTAAGGAAAACAGATGAACGCTAGTCAAAAAGAGCTCATCCCAGATAAAGATTACAAAGTCTATCAAATAATTAAAAGAATTCTTTTTGTTTGAGAACCATAACACGATTATTTGAGTTAAAATTCCCAACTGGTTCTATAACTTTACTCATTGAGTGAGGTTATACCTACTTTGACTTTATTAATTCAAGACAGAAGTTTCTTCTTAAGAACTTTTATCTTATCTTTTGAAATAAAAACAAGAAGGCAAAGCTAACTTCGTATCAAAATCTTTAAGGGCCGATTACTCATCCTCTAAATAGGTGTTATGTGTCAGATAAACGTAAAATTTACTCTGTAAAACTAGTAAATTCGAGACAACAAACGTTTGCATGAATATAGCAAACTGACAATATGTAAGCTATGAAATGAAAGCTTTTGAATGACGGCCGCAGCTGAAATAGATACACCTTTGGGGGTGACAACGTTTGAGGCTGAGCGCTGCACAAAAAACCACCTCTATTTTTGCAAGGCGATCAAGCAAAAAAACAATTGAAGTGAAGAGAAGTGTAAATTGCACTCAGACAATACAGGGTTGCCCATATTCGACGGACCCATGTTTATTTTAAAAAAATCAAAGAAAAAAAAAAAAATTTGGCGGTTGGCAATCTTAATCATTTAATTTGTTCCAAGTAGATTTGTTTACATCAATTTTTGAATATGATATCTCTCAAATGGCCGCCTCTGGCGTTGATGGCGTATTGTGCCCTTTTTGCAGCATTTTCCATCGTTTTCGCCAACATTTCGGCCGGAATAGCGGCTATTTCTTCACGAATGTTGTCCTTGAGCTCTTCTACGGTCCTTGGCTTTGTTAACGTAAACCTTTGACTTCAAATATCCCCACAAGAAGAAGTCAGGCGGCGTCAAATCGGGCGAACGCGGTGGCCAGTCCAAATCACCACTTTTCGACTTTCTCAGAAAATCGATTGTTATGCGACTTGTGTGCGGTGGAGCGCCGTCTTGTTGAAACCAGAACTGCCTCATACGCTTTCGACGAATAATTGGCATCACAAAATTGGTCATCATGTCGCGATAACGCTCCTGGTTGATGGTAACAGCATGGCCATTTTCATTTTGGAAGAAAAACGGCCCAATGACCGTTTTCGCACTAACGCCGTACCAAACTGTGACTTTTTCGTCATGAAGAGGCACTTCTTGAATCTCCTGAGGATTTTCAGTGGCGTAAATACGGCAATTTTGCTTATTTACGGTCCCATTCAATGTGAAATGGGCTTCATCGGACATGATAATTTTGTTTTTTTGTTTTTTCACAATTGACTTGTTCTGTTGAATGTAAATTTCAACTATTTCAGAGCGCTCGCGTGGCGTGTATTGTTCCATAAAAACTGCTTGGACTGACGCTTCAAACGCGGTATGTCATTAAGCGATCTGACATCTCTGTCAAAAGCTATGGCGTTGCCAGATGGGTCCGTCGAATATGGGCAACCCTGTATGGGAAAATGAAAGCTGTGCATAAAGCAAATCAGTTTCAGGACTACTGTCATTAATCAACATTTCAAGGGATAAGTTTGTATGCCTTAACAAAATGTTTTAAGCATATTTACCCAAAAACATGCAACATTTTAAAGTCAATGTTCGACTTAGTTATAACTAAACACTCAAGTGTGATTAAACACATTTGGGCATAGTCTGGAAAGCTGTCAACCAATGAACTTAAGTACCTGCGGAGTGCATTTCCCAGTGGACCAAAATGACCAACTTATTGTGTCCTTTAGCCGCATTCTTTGTCCACTTGTGGATGGAAAATCAATTTATATGAAAAATCATATTAAAAAGCAGCTCGACTCCTGCCCACAATTCGATGTTCGGTTTTTTTTTTGTTTTGTTTTTGCCAATCAACCAACTGGTTGGTCGCTGCTACTCGTTGAGTCAATGAATGAATAAATGGCAACTGTAAATGAAAACAATTCAAATTAAACATGGTCCGAGAGTCCGAGAATGGGTATTGCCTGGCCATGTGCTTCAAAAACTGCAACAGAGGCAGAAACACTTCAATGGGCCACAACAACAAAAACCGACAAAAAAAAAAAAAAATCAGCAAGTGCACTTCAGGCTAATATCACAAACGCAATTACACGGCCAGGGACTCGGAACTGGGAGCTCCTGGACACAGGACTCAGGACTGGATGTGTGTGTGTGTTGTTGTTTTTTTTTTTTGTTTTTGTTCTAAGCGAAACAAAAGCAATTGCCCGTCGGGAGTTTCCCCAGTTTTCAACTGCTATGAATGTGAATCGACTCGTCCCCCATGGGGCCAATGGACATTGTGGAGCATTCAATAGACACACACACACACACACACACACACACTGATAATAGGCTGGCACTTGGACTGACTAAGCTTTTGTCTCTGAACCTCAACGTTCAACGGTTCACAGGTAGCAAAAAGTTTTTTTGTTTTTTTTTTTAAAGCCCGCTGGGCAACTTAACGGAAGCCAGCAATTTAGCTGCTAAAAAGGCCCAGACCGAGACCGAGAAGTTGCCAATGGTCCCAGTGGGTAGGCACAATAGTCGAGTTCGAGTCTATTGAACAGCGATTGAATTTCTGGATTGCAACTGGACAGGGGGCAAAAGGCGCGAGGAGCGTTTAAAGCAAGAGATTTGGCTATCAATCTCGTGAAATATTCAACGATAAATGTATTAAAATCCATTGTTTACACAGGTTACATATATATTATGTCCATCGATAGAAGCTACTTTGGGCAAATTATAAACCAAATAAATGGAGAAAATATTTTAATATTGTAAAATCCAACACGAGGGTCGGAAAATTCAGAGTTCATTAGGGTATGTAAATTTAAAAATTATTTATCATTTCATAAAAATCCAAATTCGATCGTTTTCAGCACCTATACTGATAACGACTTATTATTATGCTAGTACATTATATTCTTTCCCTTGGTCTTCCCTTGATCTGTATAAATCTTGGCTTGTACCAAATAGGTTAGGGTTGTGATTGGGTGATAGGCCTGAAAGGAAAATTGGGAAAGTCACTCCGCCCATTTAGGCTTCTTTTCTAAAAATGGGCTTTAGACTCAAATATTGTAATTCTTATAATTTTGTACTGCGCAATCTTTTTTGAAATCAAATATTAAAAAATTTCTTACAGGGATCGATCTACATCAGACATCTTGAAGACTAACTATTGTCTGGATATGGGCATTTCCACCAAAAGAAAATATTAAAACCAAAAAAATAATATTTTTTTTAAAAAAATTATTATTTTTATATTATTAAAAAAGAAAAAAATTGAAATATTAATAAAAAAAACTTTTATATTTATTTATAAACCAATTTGGGATTTTAAAGAAGAAAGTCGCGCAAGCTCAACTATTCTCAGTATGATATCTCCTCCTGCATTTTTTTGTTTCCATAATTGTTCTTTAATGACTTTCTTTATGGTTGACTTTGTATTCTTAAATCTTTCAAGGATACAAAGAGCCAAAAAAAATTAAAAAGAGGCTATGCGGGTAAATAACGTAATTTTTGATTTACAACCGGATTTTTCGATGTCGCAAAAAAATGAAAAACAACACTTTTTTTTGGGATGCAAAAAGTACATGTGGAAGGCTTTCCAATATTGAGTAAATAGTGATTTTAATACAATTCAAATAAAAAGAATCATGCTGAAAAATGAGAATATTTGTGATCTGGGTGCTTATATGTTGGTCCCGTACAGACATCGTCAGTGTGAAATTCAAAATTTTTTCTACAAGAATGATTTTTTTTTGTAAATCATTAGTTTTTTTATTTTTATATCTAAATGAGCAAAAACGGCGGCGAAAAAAAAAAATTGAGAGCCTGCATACGGTAGAGAAAAAGTTAAAGTACGATCCAATATTTTAAAAAATTGTTGTTTTGTTATTATGCGAAAATGAATACATTGAAATCTTTTGTTGACTTAAAAACATTTTAACTCCGCTTATTTATATGCAATTTCCTTAAAGTAACTGGGAAACATTATTATTATGACGGAAGAAGATTTCTCATAGGACATGTCCCGTGCGAGAGTGCTTAAAATTGAATTTTAAGAAATGTATAAGTTTATTTTGAGTAAAATGAAAACCGTTTTTAAGTGTCATCAATGTGCAATGTTTTTAAATTTAACAGATTGAAATATTGCCTCAAGATTGGTCGCAAATACCAATTGATTTTAAGCGGTTTTTTTGTAATTATCGTAAAAAAAAAAAATCAATTGTAAGTAAGAGCAAAAAGTTAAGCCTTTTGTCAAATAAAAATACGTTTAATTTACCTTTTTTCCACTTAAAAGTGTATGAAGGTCCAGTTCGACCATAATGTTAAAAAAATTAAGCGACAAGTAGTTGGACTTTTGCTGATCAGTTGCAGGAGATTTGTGTTGAGCTTGCTCAAGAATCAAATGATTGCCCACAATTGCTTCGGTTAAGCAAGATACCAACCAAGATCCCCCTTCACTGTCATTCTTTGCCGCTCTAAAAGTTAACGTTTCTCTCTCTCAATTCGTAATTTGCGCGCTTTGTTTTAATTAAAATTCAAATGCGTTGCAATTTCATTAATTACCAGACATGCCGACACACGCACACGTACCCACACACACACACACACACAGAGAGAGAAAGATACAAGGGGCATACCCGGGCCACTTGCAGCCATTTTGCAGTTTGGAAAATGGCGCTGACGTGACTCGACTCGGCTTCTGTTGGCCAGAGCCGGGCCATTGCATGCCAGCAGCGTAGCGAAGCATGAAAGTAAAACGCATTTTCCCCCCCCTCAACTAAGTTCAACTCTCCTCTGTCCCATCGCTCACCCATAAGCGGTGCACCGCATTCGCACGTCGCCTGTGTGTGTGTGTGTCAGTCAACAATTCAATTAACGTGTTGATGATTTTGTGGCATGCGAACGAGTCCGAAAAACACAGTGAGAGCGAGAGCGAGACGAGCCTTTGTCCTTACGTCCTTACGTCCTTGTTGTGCAATTTTCAGTTACAGCATTTTAATGAGCAATTGATTGCACTTGCCTACTTTCCAGCGTCAATTTGTCAATTAGTTTGTCAATTGTTTGCCAACACTTTTCACCTTTTACTTTTCATCAATGCAGTGGCAGCAAATCAGCTGGAGCAAGTCGCCGCAATTAAACAAATGCTTTTCGGCCCCAAAGGCAAAAATACTTAACACTTTCAATTAAACGCATTAATTTTATGGGATTATGCTCAAGGGCCAAAGGCGGGTGATAGATACCAAAAAAGGGGGCGTGCCGCATCGCATATCAAATTTAATTTGCTCATTTGCCCTAAAAGCTTTTAATGTGTCTTGGGTGGCCTGCCTGCTGGGAACTGCTCACCGAGCAGGAATGTTCGTTCGCCTTACCTAGCAAAAATGCGCCCCTAATTAAATTCAATATTAAATTGAGCAAAACGCAATTAACTCAAAAGGCGCGCACACAGCACTCTCTGCGAGCACAGGCAACGGTGGGGCCAGGACTGGCAAACAGCCAGGGCCATAGACATAGACAGACATACCACCTAGAAAGTAAGTATACGCAACGTACTCATCTGACTGTGATTTGAAAGAAAGAAAAAGGGGGGCAGCCAGAATGAAGGTGGTGAACGACCGACCGACCGAACGACCGACCACAAGGGGAGGTGGTCATAAAGACTAAAGGGCAAACACTATGGGTGTGGGAATACCGTTTTAGGTGGGTGATGAAAAGAAAGTACAATTTAAGATGAAATTGATCGAATTATCGATTGGCTGACATAATTAAACGATTCTTTTCTTAAATTTTACTGTGGAAGGTTTTTCAATATTTCGATATGAAACATTTTAATTGTCAAAAAATACTGAAAAAAAATACCAAAAAATACAAAATTGTACAACGACCAAATTTTACTGTGGAAGGTTTTTTCAATATTTCGATATGAAACATTTTAATTGTCAAAAAATACTGAATAACCAACTTTATGCCGAAAAAAAATACCAAAAAATACCAAAAAGTACTAACAGAACATCTGATATTTAGATCCAAAATGGTAAAAAAAACATTCATTTTCTCAAAACGTTGGAAAAAATACCAAAAAACGAGAAGGCCAAGCTAACTTCGACTGTGCCGAAGTTTTAATACACTTGAAAAACTTTACTCCAACTGATTTAACCGGTAAAATATATAGAGGATATAGATATCAGATATTTAAAATTTTTAAATCATTGATAATAAAAATTTGATACCATAAAAAAAAACTTTTCTTAGTAAAACACATTTTCCGACCGATCGGTCCTATGGCAGCTATATGCTATAGTCATCCGATTTTGATAAATTTTTCCAGAATTGTGTGAAAGCATATAAAACTAATATATACCAAGATTGGGGACGCTACGATAGAAAACAAAAAAGTTTTTCCCACTAGAACTAGTTTTTTGAACGACCGTTTATATGGCAGCTATATGCTATAGTCATCCGATTTTGATAAATTTTTTCGGAATTATGTGGAAACATATAAAACAAATATATACTACGATTGGTGACGCTACAATGGAAATCAAAAAAAGTTTTTCTCACAAAGACTTATTTTTCGACCGATCGGTCCATGCAGGGTGATCCGATTTTATACATTTTCCAGAATTATGTGGAAGCATATAAAAACAACATATCAAGATAGTGACGCTACGTGGAAACAAAAAAAGTTTTCTAGAACTAGTTCTTAGACCGATCGTTCCTATGGCAGCTATATGATATAGTCATCCGATCCGGCCGGTTCCGACATATTAGTTGCGTGCAGTAAAAAGAAGACTCTGTGCAAAATTTCAGCTCGATAGCTTTAAAACTGAGAGACTAGTTCGCGTAGAAACAGACGGACAGACGGACAGACGGACAGACAGACGGACGGACGGACAAGCGGAAATGAACTCGGCTCGTCGTCCTGATCAAGAATATACATAGTTTATGGGGTCGGAAATGAATATTTCTATGCGTTACAAACTTCTGGGCAAAATTAATATACACTTTTCAAGTGTATAAAAATACAAAAAAATACCAAAATGTAAAAAATACCACATTTTTCAAAACTGTCAAAAATACCAAAAAAAAAATTTTTAAATAACGAAAATAACTGATATTAACTTGTATGTCTACAAACAAATTTTGAAAAGTATAAAAACAGTACTAGGCATCTAGATATCTATTTACAACCCAAAGTGCGTCAAAGAAGATTCTCTTAAACCTCAAAGACGTTGGATTTGAAAAGATCGTGATCCACGCTAAAAAAAAATACGGTAGGCGGTTATTACTTATCTGCATTAATCCTTCAATGGTTTGCAATCCTGAATCAAGGACTTAATACTAAGTTCGCCTTTTCCCAATCAAAAATTTAATAAACAAAAACTCACTCATTTTGAAACCGTTTATCAAAAGGTTAATATCAATAGGGAAAGCTTACCTGAAAGAAAAGAGAACAAAAAAGAGAGTTAATATTATATTTATTTCATCAAATAGAAAGTTAACTAAATAATTCTCAACATACTGTGCAGGTAGGAACACTAGCTGCTAGGTCTTTTGACTCAATATAAAAATAAATAAGTATATTATACACAAATTACTTAAAAAACACTTAAGACCTACCAAAGGATTTGAGTTTTTAGAATAGTTTAGGAAAATATCGTAGTCAGAATACAAGAAATCTTCCAAAAAGGTACAACAAAATTTGAAAGAACTAATTTTGGTACCAGCTGTCCAGTTTAGGGTTTGAAACTTGGCTAATTTACATTTATACTAGCTACTAAATAAATTTTAATCATAGAACTTTCCTTGGGGTACATTTGTGCCCCAAGAAACTTTCAACGCTAGATTTAAAATGAATCAGAATATATTAGGATTTTTAGTTATCTGATGAGAAATTATATTTCCTACATATACCGAAAATTAAGCTCACATCATTGGCCTAGACCAGAGTCATAAAATAAACTGTTCAAATATTATTTTCAGTGCCGAAAAGTGCTAGACATTTGTAAAAAAAAATGCTATAACCGAACATGTACGTTTACGAAATTATTATATAAATATATAGCTTACAGCGGGGTACAATTGTACCTGTTGCTGCTTTTCGAAATGCAACAGCTGAAGTATGTATGCATAACGACTTCTTAACGACAAGAGTACGCACTCAAATCTATTTTAAACTGTTTAAAGGCTACACTCAAAAAAAAAAACGACTGACAGAATTCTAGTATGATCGGGATTAAATTTATGCAGATTTTTTTTTTTTTTTTTTTTTTCATCTCGATTTTGTCCCACTGTGCGAGAGTGTCGTTTATGAGCCGCGCTGACTAACTCCGCAGGCCGTTAACAGTTGCCGCCTGTTGTTGTATGTGTGGGAGTAGAAACAATGCGAAGGACAACGGCAGGCAGTTACATAGATAACAATTAACAACATTGCCTTCTCCCCCCAATCCCCCTGCCCACACCACACCACACCGTACCACAGCACCCATCTGGTAGTCAGTGCCTTGTGTAACCCGCTGGCTACGTTTTGGCAATCTAAGATGTCGAGCAAACATTTTGTGTGCGTGTTGACGTTGCCACCAAAAACAGCAGCAGCAGCAGCCTCCTCTGACTTGGCTCTGGTTCTGTGGATCTCTGGCCTGATGTGTGCCAGCCGATAACAATGCGCCCCAGAGGCACAAAAACTACGAGACGCAGCCGGGACAAGTACGAAGACCTCCAACACATGCAAGCAAAATTAATGTCTGCTAATGATTTGTGCCGACATGCCAAGCCCCCGTCCCAGAACCCGCACCATCTACCGTCCATGCAAAGTGTTTAATGTTTCATAACACACACACACACACACACACATGAGAGCAAAAGCAAACTCCCACTCTTTGACAGAAGAGGTGGGTGGAGGAGGAGGTGTACCACAAAGTCAAGCAACAACTAGCACAGTTGACGTGGCAAGGGCCACGGGACGGATGAATGGACTAAGGTAAGGTAAGAACGAAATGCAATCTCACTTTCAGTTGTCGCTCAAAAGTTGGTGGCACTTTTAGAGCTCTTCAGGATTGGGGGCACCAAAAGATCTTGGTACTGGAAATTTTAAGTATGTTATTTTCTAGGGTGTACTTAGATTAAGAATGAAACCTTATTAAAACAAGTAAGAAAGTCGGTCAAGCCCGACTGTAATATACTCTGTACCTGTTTGTACCTGTATTGCGGTTCGATAAGTAATGATGAGTAGAATATATGTCTAGAAGGTTCGAAACACCTAACTCTAAAATTGCGGGATATTTGAGGTGTTTTTCAAATTGCGGGGGTGGCAACTCTACTATCGTTCATCTGATCGGAAAACGATGTATGGGGGCTCGATAAGTAATGATGAGTAGAATATATGCCTAGAAGGTTCGAAACAACCTAACTCCAAAATTGCGGGATATTTGAGGTGTTTTTCAAATTGCGGGGGTGGCAACTCTACTATCGTTCATCTGATCGGAAAACGATGTATGGGGGCTCGATAAGTAATGATGAGTAGAATATATGTCTAGAAGGTTCGAAACAACCTAACTCCAAAATTGCGGGATATTTGAGGTGTTTTTCAAATTGCGGGGGTGGGGGGGCAACTCTACTATCGTTCATCTGATCGGAAAACAATGTATGGGGGCTCGATAGGTAATAATGAGTAGAATATATGCCTAGAAGGTTCGAACAACCTAACTCCAAAATTGCGGGATATTTGAGGTGTTTTTCAAATTGCGGGGGTGGCAACTCTACTATCGTTCATCTGATCGGAAAAAACGATGTATGGGGGGTTCGATAAGTAATGATGAGTAGAATATATGTCTAGAAGGTTCGAACAACACTAACTCAAAAATTGCGGGATATTTGAGGTGTTTTTCAAATTGCGGGGGTGGCAACTCTACTATCGTTCATCTGATCGGAAAACGATGTATGGAGGCTCGGTAGGTAATGATGAGTAGAATATAAGTCTAGAAGGTTCGAACAACCTAACTCCAAAATTGTGGAAGATATGAGGTTTTTTTCGATTTGCGGGGGAGGCAGGGGGCGTGGCAAAAAAAAAACTAAACTTGATCTGCCTGCAAGTAAAAGAAATATATGTTCCATACACCTCAAACCTCTATCTCTTACCATCTCTGAGATCTCAGCGTTCATACGGACAGACGGACATGTCTATATCGACTCGGCTGTTGATGCTGATCAAGAATATATATACTTTATAGGGTCGGAGATGCTTCCTTCTGGCTGTTACACACATTTGCACAAACCCAATATACTCTTTGTACCTTCGGTACAGAGTATAAAAATATTGTTTTGATTAATTTCGCGTTTAAAATATTTATAAAGTATTCCTAAAGATCGGTTCTGGGATTGAGACGCCTATAAGTGACAAACATACAAACCTACTTTCACTTTTATATATATGTATATAAGGATAATATACACAGAAAAAAAAGCATTTTTTTCCAGTGTACAACTTTTTTTTTAGATAATTCTTTATTTTCCTACTATATAGCAGGAATGTAGC
The DNA here is from genome assembly GCA_018904225.1 of Lordiphosa mommai. NCBI lineage: Eukaryota > Metazoa > Arthropoda > Insecta > Diptera > Drosophilidae > Lordiphosa > Lordiphosa mommai. Next base: position 82,096 of record JAEIFT010000438.1, on the reverse strand, counting down.
CCAGCTCTAACATAGTAGCGTTTGTATTACAATTGGGCCCCTTTTGGGCCTCTCAATCCGCCTCTGCTCAACTCTGCCCATATAAAAGAAAAAGGGAGCGTCGTCTTTCAGTTCTTAAAGCTGTGTTTACCTTTCGCTGCGTTTTTGGGGCAACAACTAAGCGGAAGGTGAATGATACGGCCCCACAATGATGCTGTGTGTGTGTGTGTGTGTGTGTGTGTAAGCGGAGGGCAAAGGCCAAGGCAGTTGCCGTTGTTGGGCCACGCGCGATTTGTTGTATTTGCCTGCGCATTTCCGGCTGTTCGCCTCTTGCTTTTCTGACTCTGACTCTAACTCTGACTCTGTCTGTTCTGTCCTATGCGGTGCCGTGCTCTGTATCGGCATGCAGAGATACCCACAATCAGAAATATAAGAAGAATAGCACCACAACAACAACAACAACAACAACAGGGGGCACATTTTTATGCGCTTTAATGAAAATCCTCTTATGTTTGTTGCAAAAAGAAAAAGAAAAAAAAAACTCACGAAATACGGAATAGAGATGAGAAATGCGAGATGAATGGGTGATGTGGGTGCGGAAGAGGTGTGCAGAAAAGTCACGAGCTGAGGCTGGGATTTGTATAACGAAATGTTGTATACATTTTAAGAAAGGAAATTGTGATTGGTGGTAGCTGTGACTGAAAAGCCGGAAGCAAACGGAAAACTGTGACTTATTATTTGATCTGTTAACTGGAACTGAACACTAAATAGTTCTGGAAAATAAATGAATGCTTAATTCGGCTTTGTCAAAGTTTTTATGGCCCTCAATGGACTCACTCGAACCGAATTTCAAATAGATCGGACCAAAAATAATATTGGACCGTTGAAATTAGATCGACACGTAACTTTATCCTCTTATCCCTGAAACGTTGTACTATCAATCAACTTTGCTGAGTAATCAGCTTAGAAGAATCTTGCTATCAAAATCACTATTTTTTTTTAGTATTTTGCTCTTAGTTTGTCATAATTTATTGTTTTCCACGTTTGTGGCTGCTCCTCTCAGTCGGTTGGGCGGGAGGTGGGCTGCTATTTTGCCTGTGGTTCGCGCATAACAAGCTTCAGCTTGATGTCGCTTGGGCCATTTAAACGTACTACGCATTGTATGTCAACGTCGAAACATAGAAAACAATTTGTCCATTTTTTTGGGCCATAGAGCTTACATACAGTCACATACATAACGTTTGGAACTGGAAAATTGGAAATGAATAGGGGAACTGAAAAGGAAAGTACAACAACTGTGACTAAAAACTTTGACTTTGAATGTTATTGGTAATTGCTTCTAAAAAGTGCAACTTGAGACTCTGTCAGGAAATTTATACTAATAACTATAACTTAAACCGGACTTAAAACCTAGACTGCAAAACCCTAAAAAATTATAAAAAACTTCGGTTCGAAGTTTTTCGTTTGCGAACCGGTTTTTAAAAGGTTTTGGCTTATGCCTTATTGAATAGTTTCAGATATGATGAACTTTCGACGGAAAGTGTCGAGTAAAAGTTTTTCAGGTAACTCTGTGAGACGATATCTTACGCAATTACTTTTGATGATAAATTTCTTTCATTCTCAAGGTCATTGATTTGTATATAAAAGAGGTTCGGTTCAAGGTTCGGTTCACGGTAAAAGAAAAGTCTGAATTCCGGGTTCGAACCGGTTCGCCTCAAAACCGGTTTGCAGCCCTCATATAAACTCTTATATTATTATTATAGCTAAATAATAAAAGAGGTGGTTGGGTTTGGGTTCAGGTTTCAAAGAAGGTATAAAGAGGCTTGAGCTTTGAGTGGCCGACTCACCAGTAATAATTTCACCCTAAGACTAGGCAGAGGCCGTTTTGTTTGACCATCTTTTAGGCAGCTGAATAATTTCACTCTCATAAAACTTCTTTCCCAAATCAACCTCCACACAAGCAGATACAGAGACCGACTGCTGGCCCACTCAAATCACCTCGCCAATGAGCTGGTCACAACCAGGATTCGGAAACGGCTAACAAGGCGTCATCCGTCGGACCTCTGGATTCATGGCGGGCGACCCACTGGTCGTCTCCTTGGCTCCCCTTAAAAAAAAAAAAAAAAAAAAAAAAAAAAAAAAACCCTCCTCGTGTACTGTGTTGTAACTTTTCTCAGCCAGCTGGCGATCTGTTTTTCCTGTAATTGTTCTCTTGTAAAAATTTGTAAGCGGATTGAGTTCCGCGAATCTTTTTAAACATTTATATTAAAAAAAAAAAAAAAAAAAATCATAAAACTTCTCGTCCTACCTTATAATTTAGCTCCGATCATTCGGCTAGGCCTAAAGGGCTTTGGGATTAGATGCTGAAAACAGTAAATTCTAGATTTCAATGAAAAGGGCTAAAAAATATTGTTATAAATGATTGAAAACTCTTAAAACTAGCAACTAAGATCAGTTTTACACCGATCGTATGTCTAATATAAAAACAGACAAATATGATGAAGGCCAATAGCAACGTCTCTGCCCCCCTTGCCGATCCCTGTTCTAACATTTGATCATTAAGTTGGTAGCAATCACTATTTGGCCAAGATCAAAAGTCACAGTTTAGCTGTCATCTCTGGCACAAACAAAAATACTAAAAAAAACATCGCGACGCTGCGACGTCAGTTGGAAGCTTTGTGCCAAGTTTTGTTTAAAGTTTACTTCGGTTTGCATGCGAGACGTCAAGCATCAAGGCATCCCATCCGCATCCACAGACACAGGCGCAGGCAAGACAGACAGACAGACAGACAGACAGACAGACAGCAACAACAAACAGACTGAAGAGTTGTCGACGCTTGACGATGTCGTTGCGGTGGCTGCCACCGCTGGATGCTGCGCCGGTGACGTTGTCTATTTACCTTTGAGTTAGTTAAACTCAATGCCGGGGCCAACGTGTATATTTTACTAATTTAGATTAACCTGCAGCGAAAAAGAAAGAAGAAAAAAAAAAAACACATTCTATCGCATTGCACACATGAGCACGTACATGGCAGACATCCAACTTCAACCAACCAACCTGAACCTGGCCTGGCAATTTAAGATTATGAACCACACGCAGACAACAGAACAGCAAAAAAAAAAAAAAAAAAAAAAATACAGAAGAAAATGAAACCCAGCCTAGAGCCAGGTCTAGGCCGAAGCATCGGCATATGCTGCTGGCTGCTGGCGCATGGCCAAGCTCCCACCAATCCCCTGGCCTGAACAGGTGCCAGTGCTTGGGAGGTCGGTCTGGGCACTGTGCACAAACTTGCTCTTGATTGCTTGCCAGCAAATTGTAATTGTGGGAATTAGCAGTCCAGGCAGTCGGCTTGTCGCCACTCCCCACTCCCCCCACTCCTTCTCCGCCTCCTCCTGGGTACCTTAAGCAACTTCATTGCATATTGTAATTGAAAAGTTTAATCAAATTATAAGCTAAAATTTCATGTAATTGCAATTGAGTTGAGCAGTTTATCTTCCTTCTTTTTTTTTATATTTTCTATTTTCTATTTTCTTCACCCACCTGTTGGGGGAGTGGCACTAATGTGAGTGTGTGTGTGTGTGTGTGTGGTCAATGAATATGCATGAGCTAAACAGCTTCTGCCTGGCGGTGGGCTCTTCAGATGATGAGAATGGGTGAGGCCCAGTCTATGAGGGATGTTATCGATTGAAACTATCGATGCATATCTAATCAAGAGGCTTAACTTTCAAACGGTAAATCGGGAAAAACAACTATATTTACCAAGTCTACGGGGGGGTCGGCAATGTGAGCAAAGAAGTTGCCACTAATTTTTAATTAATAATTAAATAATTAAACCAATTCAAGAAATTTGACTCTTGTTTCAAGAATTTTTATACTCTGTACCGAAGGTACAAAGAGTATATTGGGTTTGTGCAAATGTATGTAACAGCCAGAAGGAAGCATCTCCGACCCTATAAAGTATATATATTCTTGATCAGCATCAACAGCCGAGTCGATATAGACATGTCCGTCTGTCCGTCCGTCTGTCCGTATGAACGCTGAGATCTCAGAGATGGTAAGAGATAGAGGTTTGAGGTGTATGGAACATATATTTCTTTTACTTGCAGGCAGATCAAGTTTAGTTTTTTTTTTGCCACGCCCCCTGCCTCCCCGCAAATCGAAAAAAACCGTATATCTTCTACAATTTTGGAGTTAGGTTGTTCGAACCTTCTAGACATATATTCTACTCATCATTTCTTATCGAGCCCCCATACATCGTTTTCCGATCAGATGAACGATAGTAGAGTTGCCACCCCCGCAATTTGAAAAAACACCTCAAATATCCCGCAATTTTGAGTAGGTTGTTCGAACCTTCTAGGCATATATTCTACTCATCATTACTTAAATTGGGGGTTGCCCCGGGGGTTTTCGGCCGCGGCGGTAGGGCGGGGCGGCGGTGGTGTTGTTCTCGAACCGCAATACAGGTACAAACAGGTACAGAGTATATTACAGTCGGGCTTGACCGACTTTCTTACTTGTTTAAGTTGGTTTAATTTAAAGGAAATTCTCTAGTAGAAATTCCTCAACTGTTAACAATACTTTAACCAGTTTGGGCGCCTAAATCTACTAAATGCGCTACTGTGCGGTTACTTTTGACTTGCAGCAGTCGTTTGCTATTGCTGGTGCTGTCATTGAACGTGTAATAAATACAACGTACCGCAGCAACATGCAACAGCAACAGCAGCAGCAACAACAAGTCAAGTACATCGTACGCTGTAGTATCATTTGCACGTACTTGTCACTCGAGTCGACTACTCTCCGGCTGCCTCGACATGACTGCCTGCAACTTGCCCTTTGGGCTATATGTGTATCTCCTCTTCCTTTTTGTCTATTGCCCAGGCCTGAGCTTGTCAGTCAACTTGGCTTGTCAGCAGCCGAAAAACCATTCAACTTGACCTACGCGCGCGCGTCTCCATCTCCATCTCGCATTATGTCCAGTTGGCCGGCCACGCGGGACACTTTGCATAAAATTAATATCGAGATTCTGCCCTGCTTGATGTTTCCGACAGTTCATTGCGAGTGTTTTAACGGTCGCCACATCCGCCGCCAGTTTTTAAGAATCTTTTTTCTGCTCTCTGGCATAATTCGCTTTTTATGTTAACTTTGCCATTTCAAATATTTAATTTTGAAAAATAATTTATTCATTTCCGGCCTGGACCCTACCCTCTTATCCTGTTGATGATTTTCTTTCTGTTGCTGGCAACCGCAATTTCATTTGCTTTTGTTTTTTTTTTTTCTGTTTTTGCCTGCGGTGCGGAATGGGACGAGATGAGGTGGTAAATTGAAACTGAACTGTAATCAAAGCTTGGCTATTGATGTCATCTCATCTCATCAGCATCATCTCATCTGTGCACTGGGTGGGAAATGTAAATGAATTTCTGCATCAATTCCTCGTCTATTGACAATATGAATTTCAATGAAGAATACAAAAAAAAAAAAAAAAAAAATTTGTTTAAATATGGGCATTTCCATTATGTCGAACTAGACCTTCGTACACTTTTGAAGTGGAAAAAAAGTAAAAATAAAACGTATTTTTGATTTGACAAAAGGCTTAACTTATTGCTCTTAATTGGCCCTACAATTGGTGCTAAGGTTGATTTTGGGCAATTAATTTTTTTCAAAAAACCAAGGCATTCGCACGGGACAAAAACAGAAGTGGTTTTTGCGACCAACAATTGACAAGCCGATTTTAGCGAATCCTGAGGCAATATTTCAATCTGTTAAATTTAAGAACATTGCACATTGATGAAACTTAAAAACGGTTTTGATTTTACACAAAATAAACTTATACATTTCTTAAAATTCAATTTTAAGCACTTTCGCACGGGACATGTCGTATGGGACATTTTCTTCCGTCATAATAATAATGTTATTTCAGTAACTCTTTTAAGGAAATTATATATAAATAAGCGGAGTTAAAATGTTTTTAAGTCAACAAAAGATTTCAATGTATTCATTTTCGCATAATAACAAAAAACAAACAAATTTTGTAAAATATTGGATCGTACTTTAACTTTTTTCTCTACCGAATGCAGGCTCTCAAAATTTTTTTTCCCCGCCGTTTTTGCTCATTTTGATATAAAAAATAAAAAACTATGATTTACAAAAAAAAAAATCATTCATGTAAGAAAAAATTTTGAATTTCACACTGACGATGTCGCACGGGACCAACTTTATATAAGTACCCAGATCACAAATATTCTCATTTTTCAGCATGATTCTTTTTATTCGAATTGTATTAAAAATCACTATTTGTACTCAATATTGGATAAGCCTTCCACATGTACTTTTGACGCACAGATAAAAAATGTTGTTTTTCAATGTCGCACGGGACATCGAAAAATGCGATGATGCAAATCAAAAAATTACGTTATTTACCAATCGCATTGTCTCTTTTGCATATTTATTTGACTCTTTGTATCCTTGGAAAGATTTAAGAATGCAAAAGTCAATGCATAAAGAAAGACATTAAAGAACAATTATCAAAACAAAAAGTGCAGGGGATATATCATACTGAGAATAGTTGAGCTTGCGCGACTTTGCTTTTGAATATCTCGAAGTGGGTTATAAATAAATGTAAAATTAGTTTATATTAGTACAATTTGTCTGTTTTCCTATGAAAATATCATAAAGCAAGGGGTTTTGAAAAACTTTAAAATTTTTGGTCTCGGTGGACCTTTTGGTGGAAATGCCCATATCTAGAAATATGTCAGAGAAGTGGTCCGATTGTCAGGGCAATTTTAGTATTTTAAGTGAATGTTTTGTATTTAACTTAAGAATTTTAAGCTTAAAGTTCGTACCTTGTTACTTAAATCATATTTACTTGGGCGGAATATCTAACTAATCTAAAACTCTCACTAAGAGCGGTTAAAAAACACAGAAGTCTTATAAGTAAAATACTTTTCAGCTATCCTACAAATAGTTGGGGTTGCTAGTGTATCTACAAAAACTCACAAAATCATCTTACTTGTTTACCTTTCCGAACAAAGATAATAAAAATTTGATTCAACAATTTTAGAGCTTATAAATATTTCTTTCTGGTTTTATTTTACAAAATTAAGGAGCGATTTAACACACTAAATAGCACTATCTGTCACATAAACTAACAAATAGAAGAATACCCATAACTTAGCAATTCTCACCCATTGTCTCGCATCTCCTATAAAAGATTGCAACAGGCTAGACGTTCCTATTACACTTGCCACCAACATTTTGAGTCTATTTTATGTACCAAAATTTATAAAAATTTAATATGGTCATTTTGAAGTCATTTTCCTGATATTTATGACCGTAAATCAATTTAAATGGCCACTCAAAAAGTTGTATAAAGAAAATCTTTAAGGGAGACAGAGACAGAGAGAGAGAGAGAGAGAGAGAGGAGAGAGTGAGAGTCTATCAACAATTTTACAATATTAATATTAAATTATTTGTCATTGCCCGGCGGCTGTTCAAACAATGGAAAATTAATTGACGAGTTCATTAACTTTCAAATGAATATGTTAACAAGAAAAAACACACACACACACACACACACACACACATGCACAGAACAACAAAAGGTTGGGCAATTAAAATTTAAACTGTCACTAATAACTTTTAACCCAACAGTTGCCAATGGCCGATAAACTAATGAAGGCTTAAATGATGTATTGTTGTGGTCGCCGCCACATGCATAATGAGTATGACAAAAGGGGGCGTGGCTGCTCTTGCAAATAAAATGCAGGCTAATTAAAAAAAAAATGCACCGGCAACTGTTTGAAAGCGAGGGCGGTTCCGAAAGTCATCGAGAGATGTCTACCAAACTAATGTAGCTTTTCACTCACAATTTTGTGGCCGTGTAGATTGTTTAAATCTTCCAGACATATAAAGAAGTCAGCATTATTTATCGTTTTTAGAAGTTTGGGAACGATCAGTTGAACGATAGTCGAGTTATAAGCAAATTAAATTATTAGGCTGGGCAGCACCGTTCGCAAACGTGATGGGCAGCACTTTTTTTTAAAAAAAACTTTAATTACAAAACTATTTTCACCCAATTAGGTTTATAAGCATATTTTGAGCCCACAAGTCGACTTAGCTAGATTCGCTCGGTTTCGGCGACTTATAAAACTTGGTCGATTTGGATAACTATTTCATAGTAGGCTGACTTACATCAACTTTTCGATATTGTAAGACATTGAACTTAAATTTGGTTTGTACTTAAATTTTTACAAATTCTGGTTTGGTTTGGTAAACTATTTCATGTAACCATATAACACCAATCATTTTAGATCTCTTCTATATATAAAAAGAGTTTGTCCTGACTAACTGACTGACTGACTGATTCACTGATTGGCAATCAACGTAGAGCCTGAACGTAAGAGATAGAAAGCTGAAATTTTCACAGAAGTTTCCTAAGAGTTGAAAGTGAGCACTAAGGCGTTTTTTGGAAAATTCCACCCTAAGGGGTGGAAAACTCCCGGAAAAGCTACTATGGGGAAAATTTTGTTTTTCATCCGATTGACTTGAAATTTGGTTTGTAAGTAAAGTATGCGAAATAATTGGACACCTGTTTCCCAGATTTCGGAAAATCCGCCCCCACAAGGAAAATGGCCGGAAAATTCTTCATGGAAAAAACTATTTTTCATCCGATTGACTTCAAACTCGGTTTGTGAGGATGGTAAGCAGAATAATTAGACTTGAGATTTTCCGATGTAGAAAAAATCCGCCTGAAAAGTCGGGAAATGAACGGAAAATTCCATAAGGAAATAACTATTTTTCATCCGATTGGCTTCAAACTCGGTTTGTAAGGATAGTATGCTAAGTAATTGGACATGAGATTTTCAAATGTTGGAAAATCCGCCCACAAAGAAAATTCACGGAAAATTCTATATGAAAAACTATTTTTGATCCGATTGACTTCAAACTCGGTTTGCAGCGATAGTATACAAAATAAGTTGACATGAGATTTTCCGATGTTGGAAAAATTCGCCCCAAGAGTGGGGAAATGCCTGGAAAATTTTATATGGAAAACACTATTTTTCATCCGATTGACTTCAAAACTCGGTTTGTAAGGATAGTATCTCACTAGGACATGTGATTTTCAAATGTTGGGAAAATCCGCCCACAAAGAAAATCCCGGAAAATTCTATATGAAAAACTATTTTTGATCCGATTGACTCAAAACTTGGTTTGCAGCGATAGTATACAAAATAAGTGACATGAAATTCCGATTGTGGAAACCTCCACCCACAAAGGAAAATGCTCGGAAAATTCTGTATGGAAAAATCTATTTTTCATCGGATTGACTTCAAACTCAGTTGTGCAAGATCATAGGGTCAAATAATTAGACATGTGATTTTTTGATTGTGGAAAATCCACCACAAGGAAAATGACCGGAAAATTCTATATGGGGGAAAACACTATTTTTCATCCGATTGACTTTAAATTGGTTGACTTAGAATGAGATTTTCCAATGTTGGAAAATCCACCCGAAAAGTCGGGGAAATTCCGAAAATTTCATATGGTAAATCCTATTTTTAGTCCGATTGGCTCCAAAATCGGTGTTGTGAACACATTATAGATAATTGGACATTTGATTTCTCGGGAGAAATTTCCGCCCTGAGCAGGAATAATGGTGGGCGTATTTCGGTTCAGTGACAATGGCGGGGTGGGATCATTGCCAAACGTTTTTTCATCATTTTGGCGGCTTTACTAATGGTGGCGAAGCACGCCGGGTTATATGCTAGTTAGACAATATATTGCAAGCAATTTTTTTAAACATTGTTGTTAGCAGAAAGTGTTAATTATTCATTAATCTACATGGTGACACACCAAACTTAAATATATTTAGTTATATACAAACTTTGGCGGATTAAAAACGGACTTGACTGACTTTCTTACTAGTTTTTTACTGTGCAGGCACAGACCGAAGTAGTCTCACAACATGGAACACAAATGCGATTATTCTTTATTTCAGTCATTTTATAATTTTTACATTAATTTCTCAGCTTACCCTCGTATTTTACATCAAATGAATATATACAAAATTTTGTGTTTTTTTGCACAGGGCTTAACAAGTGATTTAGTTGCCAACCCTGGCTCATTACGCATAATTTATGACCACAAAAGGGCCAGCAAATGAATGGAAAGAGAGAGAAAAAGCACTAAACTAAACTAAAACAAAAAAACACACACAAAACCAATAAAATGCACTAATAAAATCTCACGCATTTCTGACTTCATTAAAATGTGGCACACACACACACATGCGCAGGCAAGGCTTTATTTTTGGAAAAAAAAAAAAAAAAAAGCATTTATAGAAAATTATTAAAAACAAATTTGGCTTTTCCCACAATTCATGCAATGTGTATTTAATTGCTGAATAAAATAAAAAAAAAAACATACCAAAATGGAAAAGCCACAATGCCAAAAACGTGACCAGGTGTAGTTATTATTGTGGTGGAAATTCAGTTCTCCCCGCTGTTCGGTTAACAATCTCATCAGCATTAAAGCCATTTAACAATCACAAGAACAATCACAATCACATTCACGTTCACAAATGCTCATTCATTTCATCCTGGGCCAAAAAGCCGCACAATTAACTGCAGCAACAACGAGAGCACAGCATATCCACAGCATCAATTGCCGCAGGGTTAACGGGAGCGGGGGCGGTGGCGGTGGCGGGGGGAAGCCAGAAATTTATACGCGATAATTAAATCGAATGCATTTTTAAGCTGAGCACAAATGTGTGCAATCAATTTTCGGTGCACTGAAGTTAATTATGTGCATTTTTTCAAACAATGTGAATTTGCCAATGCGTGGAATCGGGCGTATGAGTGATTTTTCAGCAGCAAGTTTAAACGAAGTTAAAGAGCAAACAAAAATACTACTTAGAGGGACCAAGTAGGATGTAAGTGATTTAGACCAAAAAAAGGAGGTACAATAATTATAAGCGCGTTTTTCTTGAAATCACGTTTTTTGACCTGATAGCCCATGATTGCGCCAGTTCTACTGGACCGATTTTGATCAGTTATGTTGCAATCGACGCAGAATTGATGTAATTTCAGCCCGCACCTCAATCAAGAGGAAAAACTATTTTTTAATATTTTTTCTTACACTAAACTACAAAAAAAAAAAAAATAGAAGGCTAACATCCGATGTTTTAGGTGACCCTTGCAGTTTTTGAAAGGCGCTACCATTGATAACAAAAAAGTTTTTCTCATTAGAATTAGTTTTTAGACCGATCGTTCTATGGCAGCTTGTGCCATAGTCATCCGATTTTGATCAGTTTTTCAGAATTGTGTAAAAGCATAGGTAAAACTAATATATACCACGATTGGTGACGCTACTAGGAAAACAAAAAGTTTTCTCACTTGAACTTGTTTTTGGACCGAACGTTCCTATGGCAGCTATAAGCTCGATAGTCATCCGATTCTCGATAATTTTTCCAGAATTGTGTGGAAGTATATAAACTAATATATACCACGATTGGTGATGCTACGATGGAAAACAAAAAGTTTTTCTTACTAGAACTAGTTATTTGGACCGAACGTTTATATGGCAGCTATATGCTATAGTCATCCGATTTTGATCAATTTTTCAAAAATTGTGTGGAAGCATATAAAACTAATATATACCACGATTGGAGACGCTACGTAGGAAAACAAAAAAGTTTTTCTCACTAGAACTTGTTTTTGGACCGAACGTTTATATGGCAGCTATATGCTATAGTCATCCGATTTTGATCAATTTTTCCAAAATTGTGTGGAAGCATATAAAACTAATATATACCACGATTGGAGACGCTACGATGGAAAACAAAAAAGTTTTTCTCACTAGAACTAGTTTTTGGACCGAACGTTCCTATGGCAGCTATATGATATAGTCATCCGATTTTGATCAATTTTTCCAAAAAATTGTGGGAAGCTAATATATACCACGATTGGAGACGCTACGATGGAAAACAAAAAAGTTTTTCTCATTAGAACTAGTTTTTGGACCGATCGTTACTATGGCAGCTATATGCTATAGTCATCCGATTTTGATCAATTTTTCCAAAATTGTGTGGAAGCATATAAAACTAATATATACCACGATTGGAGACGCTACGATGGAAAACAAAAAAGTTTTTCTCACTAGAACTAGTTTTTGGACCGATCGTTTCTATGGCAGCTATATGATATAGTCATCCGATCCGGCCGATTCCGACAAATGTGCAGCGTATTTGTATTTAAAGACTTTTTGCAAAGTTTGGTCAAGATAGCTTCAAAACTGAGGGAGGAGATAGCATAGAAACAGACGGACAGACGGACGACGGACAGACGGAAATGAACTCAGCTCGTCATGCTGATCAAGAATATATTACTTTATGTGGTCGGAAATGCTTCCTTCTATGCGTTACAAACATCGTAGACGTTTTAAAAAGAAAAATCAAATTATTTTTTTTAAATTGCCGCCAATTTTAAAAAAAAAAATTTTAAAAATATGATTGATGACATCAATTCGGAACATAACCTCATTTACCGTTTTTATTTACGATAACCTGAAGTCCCGGGGAATCATGGCTACCACGTCTTCACCTTTTTTTAGACCTTAATTGGCGGCCGATAACTTTTTGAACAGCTCTTGAATTCAAAAATATTTTTTTTTAATTTACTAATTTAATTAATAAATAACACAAAACAAAAAACCAAAATGGAAAAAGCTCTTATGGTTTTCTTTCCAGAATTTTTTAAAAAACACTCAAAGTAAAATGCTAATTCTACTGCCCCCAATAATATGGCTATACGAAACAAATTTAATTGTTTGTTTTTCTTATTCATATTTGACAATTGAAGTGCATTCAATCTTTGTTGTTCTTTTAGTTTTGTGTATATATTTAGCCCTGGTAGTTCTTTACATTTGCATTGGGCTGTGCAAATTAAATTGCAAATGTGTCTAGCTCGCTCGCACTCATTCAGTCAATCTCCCACTCACTCACTCACTTACTCATGTATTCATTCATTCTCTGCGTCTTTAAAAATCCTGGCAAACGAAGCCGCCGTCAAGAGATTGAAAATGCCAGCAAGTGTAGTTGCTGTTGTTTCTGGTTTGTATGTTATCCTTTTACTTATGCCATATATTCTGCCCTCTCTCTATGCCCTTCACCAACACTACATCTGTGTGTGTGTGTGTGCCTGTGCTTAGCTGCAAATTGCAATTAGTGTTGACTTATGTTGGCGATGTTGCTGCTTCCTCCTTTTCCTTTTCCTTTCTCCTTCTCCTCTCTGGGTTTGGTCTTGTGCCAGTTTTAGTTGCTCACTTTCTCAATTGTAATTGCAGTTGTTGCTCTCTATGAAAATGCAATTTTGAGGCTGCCCGAAAATAGATCATTGGGGGATTCCCCTTGAACCCTTTTACCCTCCAATGTCCGTCTGTGTGTGTGTGGGCACCTGGAACACTGTCTGGCGGTATTTTAATTGCCCAAAAGCTTTGTTCTATGCCGCAACAACAAACAACTGCGATTACAAAAATGTTTGGTTTTTTTTAGAGGCCGCCACAGAACTTCATTTAAAAGCAATTTTCATTGCAATCAAAATGGTGTGCGGGATGGGGGTAGTGGTTAGGGGGTAGGGGGGGGGGGGAATGCGTTGTCGCTAAAGCTCGTTTACAAAGTCCAATGCTGATGTTCTCTATCTCTCTCCCTCAAATTCACATAAATTAAAGGCACGGAAAAACTATTAAAGCATTTTGTCGTGCTCAGGTGGGTGTGTGTGTGTGTGTGTGTGTATATGTGTGTGTGAGCTTGCTAATGAAGAAAAATAGTTGTAGCCAGGGGGAGGGCTGAAAAGTCCAGAAGCGTTTGGGCAAACCAAAAATGTGTGTTTAACATTTTTCTATAAGTTTCATTAGAGATGCGTGAGTGAGTCGTGCTCGTGAAAAGGGCAGGGGGATTCGTGCAAATGGTTCAAATAATTGCAACATCATACAGGGCTCCATATTTGATCTGTTCTAAAAAAAGAAAACTTATATGTTCAAAACTTTTTCGTCTGTTTTACATGATAATTTGTCATGTCAGATCTCGGTAAAAAAATTTTTAAAAATGTATCCATTCGGGCGAACAGTGTCAAAAAAACCATTCACTTTTTATATCGATGACTTGAAAAGTCAGGATAACACGGCACAATGTTATGGAGCGGACGTGTGCTTTATTATCTCTTATCTTATCTATTCGTCCCGGAGATTCTTTTCAAGTCATCTCTTAAATTTTTGTTTTGTTTCAATGTAACTCTTGTTAGATGCTTGTTCCCTGACTCTTGTTTCGAAACTCTTGTGTCGTACTCTTGCCTCATACTCTTTTTCTCGTCTGTCTTGTTTTGAGACTCTTGTTTCACTTTCGTTCGAGACGCTTTTTTACGGAGACTTGAGACGAAAGGGTTATAAGGGTTGATTTTATTCTGTTGTTGTTGTTGGACTGCTCCCAAACTTAAATGTCATGCCTAGCGCTGTTGTACAAACTTTGTATGTTAGCTGTGGTAAAGTAGTCTAAAAACGGTTTTAGTACCGACTCGATATATTTTTTAAAAGAAAGAAAGAAAAGTCCATCCTGAAGAATAAAATAAGGCTTAATCTGACTAACTGATCATCAACGTCCAAGCCTATCGGCTAGCCTAATCTTTGGTTAGGAACGTAGGCGTAACTAAGAAAGAATTTTAGAAAATTCGGAACCCGAGTAAGCAAAATTAATGAAAAAAATAGAAGGCTAACATCGGCTACGCCGATATTTAAATACCCTTGCGTTTTGAAGGCGCTACCATTGATAACAAAAAAGTTTTTCTCTCTAGAATTAGTTTTTGACCGATCGTTCCTATGGCAGCTATATGCTATAGTCATCCGATTTTGATAAATTTTTTCAGAATTGTGTGGAAGTATATAAAACTGATATATACCACGATTGGTGACGCTACGATGAAAAACAAAAAGTTTTCTCACTAGAACTAGTTTTGGACCGACCGTTTATATGGCAGCTATATGCTATAGTCATCCGATTTTGATAAATTTTTCCAGAATAGTGTGGAAGCATATAAAACTTATATATAACACGATTGGTGACGCTACGATGGAAAACAAAAAAGTTTTTCTCTCTAGAACTAGTTTTTGGACCGACCGTTTATATGGCAGCTATATGCTATAGTCATCCGATTTTGATAAATTTTTCCAGAATTGTGTGGAAGCATATAAAACTTATATATACCACGATTGGTGACGCTACGATGGAAAACAAAAAAGTTTTTCTCGTTAGAACTAGTTTTTGGACCGATCGTTCCTATGGCAGCTATATGATATAGTCATCCGATCCGGCCGATTCCGACAAATGTGCAGCGTATTTGTATTTAAAAGGCATTTTGCAAAGTTTGGTCAAGATAGCTCAAGATAGCATAGAAACAGACGGACAGACGGACGGACGGACAGACGGAAATGAACTCAGCTCGTCATGCTGATCAAGAATATATATACTTTATGTGGTCGGAAATGCTTCCTTCTATGCGTTACAAACATCGTGACAATTTTAATATACCCTCTGCAAGGGTATAAAAATATGTCGCAAAAAGCAAAACTATGTAATTTGAATCGACATATGAAAGAGTATTTATCATTTGAACAATATCTATCCGCATATGTACCTCCAATTAGCCACACTCGCTCATCTCTAGTCTCTGCACATTGAATTGGGTGTGAGTTAAAGTGTGTGTGTGTATGCGTGCAGATGCTTCTAACCCAGCGGGAAATCTCTCGCATAGATTCACAAATTCATTTTCAAGCAAGTTTTTTGATGGCCTTTTCCCCCCCTTAGTTGTAGGAAAATAGTGTTTGGGGAGGGGAGGGGAGGGGGGTTTGTTAATAAGTTGCAGCGATTTGTTGCCTGTCTGTTTTGGTTTTGCCCCTCCCCCCAACCAACTCCGGCGTTAGCCAAGTGAAAAGTGTTAATTACTTCCAATTGGAATTTGTTTTACGGTTTAGTTTATAATATTTCAAACGGTAAATGAGGGGGGAATACATCCCCAAAAAGTGGGCTACAAATTAATAAAGACTTTTAACAGAACAAAACACTTAAAGTTGGCCAGGGGTAGGGGGTGGCGCCGTTTAATGGCACTCACTGCAATTTAAAGCCCATTTTTGAATTGCATGTGGTCAAATGGGTCAGCTTTGAGAGCAACGCTTGGTAAGGAGACGGGGGTAGGTAAAAGGCAGTTAAAAATGTGGCACGTAGTTGGAAAAAGCGCGAAAGCGTAGCATTGACTGCAAAATGAAAAGCTAGGCAAATAAAAGCGTTGCAAAAAGGGAGCCTAAGGTGATGACGACGGGTTGAGGGGTAGAGGTAGGGCAATGAAAGCACAGATTCGATTACAGCAGAGAGAGGGAGGGTGGGGGGGTTGAAGTAACCGCAGAGTCATGCGGCCTTCGGTTAGTTTGAATTGCTTCCACAGCAAAAGCATTTCTACAGTTGCCATTTCTTTCTACACTTTGGTGTTTTGCTTTGACTTCGTCGCAGTCAGGGGTAGAAGAGGGTTTGGGGTGGCACTGCGTCTCGTTGCACTTCATTGAGCCGTGCAAGTGTTAAAAGTGTAGCAAATTGCGTGGTTTTTATGCCAATGACTGAGCAAAAGGCAATGTGGGAAAATACCAAGTCAAACGGAGATACAGAGAGAGAGAGAGAGAGGAAGACAGGGGAAGTCTGTGAGGAATATTAACCATCCAGATTCTCTGACAATACTGTCATAATGATAAATAGTCGCCTGCTAAAGCTGTAAGATTTAAAGCTTTTTGGGCGTGATTTATGAAATTCTAAGAATTTTTTTTTAATTCGACTAAAGTTAAAGCTGGTTGGTTATTGAGTGCTTCAACAGCGCCAGCGTTCACTAGGAACGAAAGCATAAACTTTGCTCCACTAAAATGGCAATATCTCCTAAACTATTTCGAATTTTTGAAAATGGTTTGAAGTGGATGAATGTGGAATGGCCAAGCTATAATAATAATGCAAAACAAAAAAACCGAAAAAAAATTTTTTTTCAAAGGTAAAAGACCCTCTTAACTGGTATTGAGTGCTTCCTCAAGCAAGAACTTTGCTCCACTAAAATGGTTATATCTCCTAAACTATTTCGAATTTTTGAAAATGGTTTGAAGTGGATGAATGTGGAATGGCCAAGCTATAATAATAATGCAAAACAAAAAAATCGAAAAAAAAATTTTTTCAAAGGTAAAAGACCCTCTTAACTGGTATTGAGTGCTTCCTCAAGCAAGAACTTAGCTCCACTAAAATGGTTATATCTCCTAAACTATTTCGAATTTTTGAAAATGGTTTGAAGTGGATGAATGTGGAATGCCCAAGCTATAATAATAATGCAAAACAAAAAAATCGAAAAAAAATTTTTTCAAAGGTAAAAGACCCTCTTAACTGGTATTGAGTGCTTCCTCAAGCAAGAACTTAGCTCCACTAAAATGGCAATATCTCCTAAACTATTTCGAATTTTTGAAAATGGTTTGAAGTGGATGAATGTGGAATGCCCAAGCTATAATAATAATGCAAAACAAAAAAATCGAAAAAAAAAATTTTTTTAAAGTAAAAGACCCTCTTAACTGGTATTGAGTGCTTCCTGAAGCATGAACTTAGCTCCACTAAAATGGCAATATCTCCTAAACTATTTCTGAAATTGGTTTGAAGTGGATGAATGTGGAATGCCCAAGCTATAATAATAATGCAAAACAAAAAAATCGAAAAAAAATTTTTTTTAAAGGTAAAAGACCCTCTTAACTGGTATTGAGTGCTTCCTCAAGCAAGAACTTTGCTCCACTAAAATGGCAATATCTCCTAAACTATTTCGAATTTTTGAAAATGGTTTGAAGGGGATGAATGTGGAATGGCCAAGCTATAATAATAATGCAAAACAAAAAAATCAAAAAAAAAATTTTTTTTCAAAGGTAAAAGACCCTCTTAACTGGTATTGAGTGCTTCCTCAAGCAAGAACTTTGCTCCACTAAAATGGTTATATCTCCTAAACTATTTCGAATTTTTGAAAATGGTTTGAAGGGGATGAATGTGGAATGCCCAAGCTATAATAATAATGCAAAACAAAAAATCGAAAAAAAATTTTTTTTCAAAGGTAAAAGACCCTCTTAACTGGTATTGAGTGCTTCCTGAAGCATGAACTTAGCTCCACTAAAATGGCAATATCTCCTAAACTATTTCGAATTTTTGAAAATGGTTTGAAGTGGATGAATGTGGAATGCCCAAGCTATAATAATAATGCAAAACAAAAAAATCGAAAAAAAAAATTTTTTCAAGGTAAAAGACCCTCTTAACTGGTATTGAGTGCTTCCTCAAGCAAGAACTTAGCTCCACTAAAATGGCAATATCTCCTAAACTATTTCGAATTTTTGAAAATGGTTTGAAGTGGATGAATGTGGAATGCCCAAGCTATAATAATAATGCAAAACAAAAAAATCGAAAAAAATTTTTTTTTCAAAGGTAAAAGACCCTCTTAACTGGTATTGAGTGCTTCCTGAAGCATGAACTTAGCTCCACTAAAATGGTTATATCTCCTAAACTATTTCGAATTTTTGAAAATGGTTTGAAGGGGATGAATGTGGAATGCCCAAGTTATAATAATAATGCAAAACAAAAAAATCGAAAAAAAATTTTTTTCAAAGGTAAAAGACCCTCTTAACTGGTATTGAGTGCTTCCTGAAGCATGAACTTAGCTCCACTAAAATGGCAATATCTCCCAAACTATTTCGAATTTTTGAAAATGGTTTGAAGTGGATGAATGTGGAATGGCCAAGCTATAATAATAATGCAAAACAAAAAAATCGAAAAAAAAATTTTTTTCAAAGGTAAAAGACCCTCTTAACTGGTATTGAGTGCTTCCTGAAGCATGAACTTAGCTCCACTAAAATGGCAATATCTCCTAAACTATTTCGAATTTTTGAAAATGGTTTGAAGGGGATGAATGTGGAATGGCCAAGCTATAATAATAATGCAAAACAAAAAAATCGAAAAAAAAATTTTTTCAAAGGTAAAAGACCCTCTTAACTGGTATTGAGTGCTTCCTCAAGCAAGAACTTTGCTCCACTAAAATGGCAATATCTCCTAAACTATTTCGAATTTTTGAAAATGGTTTGAAGTGGGATGAATGTGGAATGCCCAAGCTATAATAATAATGCAAAACAAAAAAATCGAAAAAAAAAATTTTTTTCAAAGGTAAAAGACCCTCTTAACTGGTATTGAGTGCTTCCTCAAGCAAGAACTTTGCTCCACTAAAATGGCTATATCTCCTAAACTATTTCGAATTTTTGAAAATGGTTTGAAGGGGATGAATGTGGAATGCCCAAGCTATAATAATAATGCAAAACAAAAAAATCGAAAAAAAATTTTTTTCAAAGGTAAAAGACCCTCTTAACTGGTATTGAGTGCTTCCTGAAGCATGAACTTAGCTCCACTAAAATGGCAATATCTCCTAAACTATTTCGAATTTTTGAAAATGGTTTGAAGTGGATGAATGTGGAATGGCCAAGCTATAATAATAATGCAAAACAAAAAAATCGAAAAAAAAAATTTTTTTCAAAGGTAAAAGACCCTCTTAACTGGTATTGAGTGCTTCCTGAAGCATGAACTTAGCTCCACTAAAATGGCAATATCTCCTAAACTATTTCGAATTTTTGAAAATGGTTTGAAGTGGATGAATGTGGAATGCCCAAGTTATAATAATAATGCAAAACAAAAAAATCAAAAAAAAAAATTTTTCAAAGGTAAAAGACCCTCTTAACTGGTATTGAGTGCTTCCTGAAGCATGAACTTAGCTCCACTAAAATGGCAATATCTCCTAAACTATTTGGAATTTTGAAAATGGTTTTGAAGTGGATAATATATATTAATGATAAAAATTTTTTCAATATTTTATTTAAAATTTCCCGTATAAACGAAATATACAATTTTCTAACCAGGATTCAACTCCTTTTGCCACTCAAGTTTCTTGCTCTAGCCTTTCAACTAGCAATTCCTTTTTCCTGCATCACTTTTACTTGCATTTAATTGCTCTCCAGAGCTTTTCTTGGTCATCAGTTTTGTAATACCAACTGCAGTTGAACATGCCAAACACTTGTGAGCACAATCAAAGATTGTGGGTTCACCCACCCACACACTCCCTTCCCTGCTAAGCCAGAGCCATTGTCTAACTATTCAAGTCTGCTTCCTGAGTGGTTAAACATGACGATAACTGAAAACGGAACCCAAAATACAACAACAACAACAGCAATCAGTTGATGACTTTTTGGCTAACCTTCAACCCCCCCTCCCCCGCCGGCATCTTAACGAAGCATTCCAGTGCCTCTGCTGCTGTTGCTGCATATTTTCAGTCTGTTTCAGACTTTTTCTCAAGCAATTACTTTTTAATTTGCGCCAACATTTTGCAACGCATCACGACAGCACCGCCCCCTTAGCCTGCTACTTGTCTTGGTTGTTGGGGCTACCTCAACGGTTGACTAAACCGCTACACAACTGTGGTGAGCTGCTCTGTTGTGGCTGCTTAAGCGTACGCCTACGCTTCATGCAGATCTTTGATTTGGCCTGGTCTATACCCATATGGAAGTGGTTGATCTGGTATCGAGTCATGTTTTATGACTCTGTTTGTATAATTTGGCTGAGTGCTGCTGCAGCTGCTATAGACCAAGATTCCCCAAAAAAAAAAAAAAAAAAAAACCGAGACAACTTCAAAGTGATTTTGTTTATTTTGTTGTTGCTCCAATTAGTTGCAAATGTGTTTTCGTTGGAAAATTTAAATTGTAATTTTATGACCTAATGGTTGGTGTTGCTGCCCAGCCCAAAAAGCACTTTTAGTTGGCAATTTGATGGCTTCTTCTTCTGTTGATTGAAATTGTTGACTTTTCAATTACAACCGTACAAACGTATTTTTTTTTTTTTTTTTTGGTTTTGTTTTCCGTTTTCTGCTTTTGATTGTTTGTTTTATATTGTTTTGCTTTTTGCAAAGCGAATTCTTTTCTTTATGTTGAATTGTGGTCTTGCCCTTTGGCTTGTAATGGCTGGGAATTGGTATAAATGCAGTGCAAGATATAATGAGTTGGTGGGAAAAAAGGGATTTTGGCTTTGGCCAAGCTTGTGCTTTGGTTTTCGATCAACTTTTAAAGGTATACGGGTAAATAGAAACCCTTGACATCAAACATCAACAAGAAGTGGAACTTATGCTTAATAAATACATTTAGTATAAAATGCCTAAGAAGAGTTTTAAAATAAGATCGATTTGGGATACTTTTCAGTCATTCAATAAGCAGCTGGGGGCAACAGCGTCGCGGCTGCGGTGTCGGCAGCGAATGTATGTGTGTATATATGCGTAGTAAAACACACTAAATCAAGGGTATCAAGTGTATTTGG
Organism: Lordiphosa mommai; assembly: GCA_018904225.1. Lineage (NCBI taxonomy): Eukaryota > Metazoa > Arthropoda > Insecta > Diptera > Drosophilidae > Lordiphosa > Lordiphosa mommai. Next base: position 60,674 of record JAEIFT010000438.1, on the reverse strand, counting down.
TAGTTGGGTAGGTCTCTTACTTGTTTAAAGTAACCTTTAAAAAAACTAGTGAAAGCCCTTCACTCAGAGAAAAAAAACACACTAGATTTTTTTAAGACTTAGAAATCTTTTACATTTAATAAGAGGGTGCCTATTTTCCAAAGAAAAGGATTTCCGCTTTTTAGAAATTTTGTTTTCTATATTTTATATATGGGCATTTCCACCAAAAGGTCCACCGAGACCAAAAATTTTAAAGTTTTTCAAAACCCCTTGCTTTATGATATTTTCATAGGAAAACAGTTAAATTGTACTAATATAAACTAATTTTACATTTATTTATAACCCACTTCGAGATATTCAAAAGCAAAGTCGCGCAAGCTCAACTATTCTCAGTATGATATATCCCCTGCACTTTTTGTTTTGATAATTGTTCTTTAATGTCTTTCTTTATGCATTGACTTTTGCATTCTTTAATCTTTCCAAGGATACAAAGAGTCAAATAAAAATGCAAAAGAGACTATGCGATTGGTAAATAACGTAATTTTTTGATTTGCATCATCGCATTTTTCGATGTCCCGTGCGACATTGAAAAACAACATTTGTTATCTGTGCGTCAAAAGTACATGTGGAAGGCTTATCCAATATTGAGTACAAATAGTGATTTTTAATACAATTCAAATAAAAAGAATCATGATGAAAAATGAGAATATTTGTGATCTGGGTACTTATATAAAGTTGGTCCCGTGCGACATCGTCAGTGTGAAATTCAAAATTTTTTCTTACATGAATGATTTTTTTTTTTGTAAATCATAGTTTTTTATTTTTTATATCTAAATGAGCAAAAACGGCGGCGAAAAAAATTTAGAGAGCCTGCATACGGTAGAGAAAAAAGTTAAAGTACGATCCAATATTTAAAAAATTTTTTGTTTTTTGTTATTATGCGAAAATGAATACATTGAAATCTTTTGTTGACTTAAAAACATTTTAACTCCGCTTATTTATATATAATTTCCTTAAAAGAGTTACTGAAATAACATTATTATTATGACGGAAGAAAATGTCCCATACGACATGTCCCGTGCGAAAGTGCTTAAAATTGAATTTTAAGAAATGTATAAAGTTTATTTTGGGTAAAATTAAACCCGTTTTTAAGTGTCATCAATGTGCAATGTTCTTAAATTTAACAGATTGAAATATTGCCTCAGGATTCGCTAAAATCGGCCTTGTCAATTGTTGGTCGCAAAACCAACTTTTTTTTTGTCGGGGGGAAGGGTTGGGTTTTTTGTAATTATCTTGAAAAAAATTAATTGCTCAAAATCAACCTTAGCACCAATTGTAGGGCCAATTAAGAGCAATAAGTTAAGCCTTTTGTCAAATCAAAAATACGTTTTATTTTTACTTTTTTCCACTTCAAAAGTGTAGGAAGGTCCAGTTCGACATAATGGAAATGCCCATATCTTTAAAAGCGAATTTGATTCTGGATATTCTTTAACGGTTTTAGGTTTAAAAAAAAAAAAATGTAATTTCGGATCCGGTTTCGATGCTGGTATCTGGTTTAAAACGATTTATTTCGTTTAACGGTTCCGGTTCCGGTTACGGTATTATTCCCTGCTTATTGTAAATGTAAAAGTCTGGCTCGGACTTTAAATGAGATCCATTTTCATAGTATAAAACAACACATAAAGTGGATTAAATGTTTTACTAGTTTTTTTTCTACATCTCTGAGAAATTGCTTTAATAGCCCTTAAACATGTACCATGTCATCGCTATACCCTCCATTCCCACCAGACCCGTACACATAGTAATTTTTTCCTAATTAAGATTCCCATCGTTTCGTCCAGTCCCAGATTAAATTCCTTTCCTTTCGCGCTAAAATACAAACAAATCACATCCATAACCCCAGCTTTTTTTTTTTTTGTGCCAACCCATTCCCCGTTGCATTCCTTGGGGCGGCATGCAAATTAAGTACAGTCTCGAGTCCTTGCACTATACAAAGGACACTCATTATGCACTCCCGCGCTCTCATTTCCCCTGCTGCCGCTGCCAAGTTTTTTTTCCTCATGGTAACCAACTTTTTTCCATTGCATACTTTCAGGCGCGCCGCCAACAAAACTGCCAACATTTTTTTGCACATTGAAACGCTTCTCCCTCGCGCTCCCTGACATTGTGTGGTGTATTTTTTTTTATTTTTTTTTGGTTTCCATTTCCAGAATCCTTTTGCCACAAATGATTCCTGTCTTGTTGCACATGTGCAACAATTTAACTGGCGCAGCAGTAACTACTGAGTAATAGTTGCCACGCATTCGCACCACAATTTGTTGCAAGTCAGGCGAGAAGGAGGCAAGATGTAAGATCTTCCCTTGGCATGTTAAATGCGCACAGCTGTCCGGGATTACCAGGCGGAATTTGCAAATTGTAAACGCAACGAATTAGTCGCAGGGCACACCCCTTAGTGAGTCAGCCAACCCCCGAGCGAATGAGTGAATGAATGAACGAGTGAATGCTCTCTAGGAAAACATATGAAAATCACACACAAATAAATGTAATAAAGAAATAAAAATCTCAATTGGGGGCGGATGGCAGAGTGTCCGTTCAACAACAACTACAACAATTGGTTTCCATTTCGATTGCAGCCGCCGTTGCCAAAAACTGAAGCTGAAAATTTAACAGATGGCGCACATTAGATGCGCTTCACTCGGCCCCAGAGACCGAAAAGCCGCAAGGCGAACCACGGTATGCGAAGCGGTGCGCACACGGTGACGATGAGGTAGTTCAAACACAGTGGGTCAATGGACAAAACTATTCAATATATATATGATTTCAGACCGGAAATAACCGATTCAAACTAAGAACCGGTAACAGCATTAAATACCAGTTTTTATATATTTACTAGCATATAACCCGGCGCGCTTCGCTTCGCCACCATCAGTAAAGCCGCCAAAATGATGAAAAAAACGTTTGGCAATGATCCCACCCCCATTTTCCGAACTTCAGAGCTGAGAAAATTATTTTCCACCTATTTCGTCCATTGAGCGAACAAACCACTCCCGCAACCCATTATCCGACCTTGAGGGTGGGTTTACGCAAAGCTAAAAACTTTGTCCTATTGAATTGGCCCATAGAGCTTTCAAGCCAAATTTATTACAAATCGGCTAAAATATAATTTCAGCCATTAACCCACCCCCCCGTACCTATATTCCGACCTTTGTAGTGAATTTCCCGAAATAAAGAACACGTTTTTCCATTTATTTTGATCCTAGAACTTACAAATCGAATTTCATTCAGATTGGCTCACAAATAGCTGTTGTCACTGAACCCAAACACGCCCTCCATTATGAAAAAGTTGTTTACCTATAGAGTTTTCAGGGATTTTCCGACTTTTCGGGAGGATTTTCCAACATTGGAAAATCTTATGCCCAATTATTTTGCATACTATCCTTACAAACCGAGTTTGAAGTCAATCGGATGAAAAAAAGTGTTTTTCATATAGAATTTTCCGGCCGATTTTCGTGGGTGGATTTTCCACAATCGAAAAATCACATGTCTAATTATTTTGCATACTATGCTTGCAAACCGAGTTTGAAGTCAATCGGATAAAAAATAGATTTTTCCATATAGAATTTTCCGGGAATTTCCCGACTTTTTCGGGCAGATTTTCCATTATTTGAAAATCTCATGTCCAATTATTTTGCATAGTACAAACCGAGTTTGAAGTCAATCGGATCAAAAATAGTTTTTCATATAGAATTTTCCGGGTATTTTCTTTGTGGGCGGATTTTCCAACATTTGAAAATCTCATGACCAATTACTTAGCATACTATCCTTACAAACCGAGTTTGAAGCCAATCGGATGAAAAATAGTTATTTCCTTATGGAATTTTCCGTTAATTTCCCGACTTTTCAGGCGGATTTTTTCAACATCGGAAAATCTCAAGTCTAATTATTCCGCTTACCATCCTCACAAACCGAGTTTGAAGTCAATCGGATGAAAAATAGTTTTTTTCCTTGAAGAATTTTCCGGCCATTTTCCTTGTGGGCGGATTTTCCGAAATCTGGGAAACAGGTGTCCAATTATTTCGCTTACTTTACTTACAAACCAAATTTCAAGTCAATCGGATGAAAAACAAAATTTTCCCCATAGTAGCTTTTCCGGGAGTTTTCCACCCCTTAGGGGTGGAATTTTCCAAAACCACGCCTTAGTGCTCACTTTCAACTCATAAGGAAACTTCTGTGAAAATTTCAGCTTTCTATCTCTTACCGTTCAGGCTCTGCGTTGATTGCCAATCAGTCAGTCAGTCAATCAGACAAACTCTTTTATATATAGAGATTAGATATTTAGATCCTATCGTACTTTTCTTATATATACTTTAATTTCCTTCCCAATTTCAACCCCATCTCGTCCCACTGTGCCTGTAGCGGGTGGACATCGCTTAAACGGAATTCCCAGTTCCAGTTGGCATAACTGCGAAACCGAAATCGAAACAAATTGCCGGCGAATAAAGCAAATCTAAATATTAATGTGCGACTCAATGAGTTGGAAGCGAGCTGCGCGCTCCGCCTGGTGTGTGCGTGGGTCAGGGACCCCGAGATAAGCCGCACGACAGCAGGTAGAAAAATGTATTGTCCAAACGATTCGTGTTCCTCTTTCAATATTTACTCTGTTTTGTTTTGCTTTTTTTTTTTTTATATTTTATTGCAGTGAACAAACGTAAATCTTGCCAAAACTTCCAGTAGCCAGTAGCAGCACAGTTGGTCAGTTCGAAGGCCGGGGAAGGATTCGGGTTTGGCAGTGACTATAATGGATGGCCGCGGGTAGCCGTCGCTTGGAATTTTGCTCAACATAAATATTTTTATCACTTGGCTTAGCTGGCGCGCGGCGCTTTGCTATATCGTTGCATTTGAAATGAACTGCGGATTAAGCTCCAGGGATTTGGGGAGGGAGGGAGGAGTAGGGAAAAGGGGGCTAAAACTAATTCAAATTTAAGCCATAAGGCTTAGGACCAAAGCAATACGACAATGACGACTTATGTGTTAAATTAATTTGTTCACTTTTTAGGGGGTGGGACACAACACAGTTTTAATGGTAATTAGCGGAGAGCAGGAATATTGGGAAAACTTTAAATAAGTTCCGGTACCGTTACCGGTACGTGCCTTGAAACGGTTCTAAAACAGTTTCGAATAAACACAAATAATCTTTTATAATAATAATCTAATAAAATTCCACAATACTCCAATATCTACTGAAAAATACTGCCCAAAGGCCAAGGGCTTCTCTTACTTTTATGAAGAAGTTACATTCAGAAAAAACAAGTAAGATCGCTCTAGTCGAGTGCCCTGACAGCGGAATACCCTGTTCACTTGGATTATTTCTGTTTTTATACGCTCAAGACGCCGCAGTCGCGACGCTGGGCCCCCTACCTCTGCCTCTTGGATGGCTAAAAGGACTTTTACTTACAAAACTCCCGTGTTTATACTCTGTACCGAAGGTACAAAGAGTATATTGGGTTTGTGCAAATGTATGTAACAGCCAGACGGAAGCATCTCCGACCCTATAAAGTATATATATTCTTGATCAGCATCAACAGCCGAGTCGATATAGACTTGTCCGTCTGTCCGTCTGTCCGTATGAACGCTGAGATCTCAGAGATGGTATGAGATAAAGGTTTGAGGTGTATGGAACATATATTTCTTTTACTTGCAGGCAGATCAAGTTTAGTTTTTTTTTGCCACGCCCCCTGCCTCCCCCGCAAATTGAAAAAAACTTAATATCTTTCACAATTTTGAAGTTAGGTTGTTTGAACCTTCTAGACATATATTCTACTCATTATTACCTTTCGAGCCCCCATACATCGTTTTCCGATCAGATGAACGATGGTAGAGTTGCCACCCCCACAATTTGAAAAAAATCGAATATCTTCCACAATCTTAATGACAGATTGTTTGAACCTTTTAGGCATATATTTTAATCGTCATTACTTATCGATCCACCATACACCGTTTCCAGATCAGTTGAACGATATTCGAGTTATAAGCAAATCAAATAAGTACGCTGGGCAACACTTGCGCAGTTTTAACTTTAAAGTTATTAGTTATATACAAACAGGTACAGAGTATATTACAGTCGGGCTTGACCGACTTTCTTACTTGTTTTTAACTGATTTGATTGTATGTTTCAGAATAGATAGATATTAGAACAAAGTTAATATATTTAGGGTTCGGTTTCTCATCTTCTAAATAGCTGCAAAATTTTATTCTTTTATTTGTTAGTTTAAGTGGAAGATAGTTCTATGTAGGAGATGAGAAATCGGCCCTTAAAGACACAAGGTTCTATCTAACTTCAAAATTGTGGCTTTGTCAGTTTGTTCAAATTTGAAACAAACTTGATCTGCGTATGGTATACACCTACTTATATGCCAAAGCATGTGGTTCTATCTTTTATAGTACGTAAGATCGACGCGTACAGACGGACAGACAGATTCGGCTGTTGATGTTGGGTAGAGTACGAAATAGCCTTGCCCCATGTCCAGACAAAAAACGCATGCAATAAAAATTATGAATTATTTTTACAAGAAACTGTTCATATAATTTCCAACTGGTTCTATTACTTTGCTATTTAGAGTAACGGTAAATTAGTGGCCTACAGTTGTACCTTATCGGGCTTTGGTTACAGCCTTATTTGGTTCAATACAGAGAACAAATTAGGAATGGCTTAAGAATTTAATTGGCTTAAACCAAATACGTTATGGACCATTTTATGTATTCCTATTTTGTTTGTATTGGGGTTAACTTTAAAATTAATTACAATAAAAGAAAAAGAAAAAAAAATAATGTTATACAAAAAAAAAAAAAAAAAAAAAAATAAAAAAAAATATATATATCTATAAAAAAATTTTAATAACTAAAAATAGAACAAAGAACGAGAAAAGTTAAATACGTCTTTTCAACAAAAAAAATTTTTGTGACTAGTGCCCTAAATTAAAGTTCAACGTACAAAAAAAAAAAAAAAAAAAAAAATTAGATTTCAACAAACAAAATATATGCACAGTTGGGAACTTTTTTGTCGATCAGATAACAAGAAAATCTGCGTTAAAGATCACGGTAACAGTTGTAGTTTGTCTATTCCGCATTCAGTGCAGTCGCTTGCACAGAGCTTGAACAATAGGCATTCAGTAGAATGACTTCTGATTGGGACAGTTGGGCCAAGCCCAGCAGTTTTACTCTCGCTCTCCCTTTGTCTCAACTGGGTCAATGTCTGCACCAATTTGCGTATTTCTACTTAATCAACCCTCGCCTCAAGTTCGAGAGTTCTTTTCATGGTCAATCCCATTCGAATTTGGTAGACAGTCGTGTGCTCTGTTGTTGGCGCTCGACACTCGAGTGTCGTTTTCAATTGCGTGCATTGTGTGTGCCATTTCCCTTCACCTCCACACCACCACCCACCCTTAACTCCCGCGCAATGAACTCGATTCAATGCATTGGCAATCCATTGCAATCGATTCCACATTCGACATCTGCAGCATTCTTTTCATTTTCGTTTTCTTTTTGTTGTTGTCAAAGTCAGCGGGTCATTTATGCCATCATCGCATACCGCCGTCCATATGGACTACGATTTCCATTTTGACTTGAACATGGGACATGGTTCATTCACATTGGCAGACAAACCAATTATTTGTCACTCCGCACCTTGGACCTGGCCACGCCTCTTCTCTTGTTTTGCTCCTCCTCGGAGAGTCATAAATTACTAACGATTAACTTTTTGTGGGCCATCGACGGCGTCGTCCAGAATTAATCAAACAAACAAATGCAAGAGAGCGAGAGATTCAGCGGGTCAACCCCATAAATGGTAAAAGTAGGAAGTAGGAAAAAAACGAAACAGGGAAGGTTGAAGGTCAGCTTAAAGATTTAACTGAACGTCACTCGTTACTAATTTATGGCTCAGGCTATGAAATCCTTATGGAAAATTGCAAATTGCGGGAGGAAAATAAGAAATGGTCAAAGGAACATTGATCCCGTGGGGGAAAACAAATGTAAAAATTGATTTTACTTAGAAATGAATTTTTAGACTGCCGTTCAATCAAATAGACTCAACCCTTTGATTTTCTTCTAGATGTGGCAAGCTTTCGTTACAACCTTTGCTATGTTTTTTAAGACAAATTTGAGAGTTTCAGTTAACACTTATGAACTATTTCTATTTTGCATACATCAAGTGATTTTTGGAGATCACTGTAATAGACTCAAAGAGGCAGACAATTTGAAGAATTTGAAACTATACCGCCTGGGAAGCCATTTAAAACATAACTTTTGTTGCTAAATAATGCCCATCAGCTTTTATGTTATTTGTAAGGGATTTAAACTTATTTTGTAGACTTCTTCAAGCTATCCTTTAGTTCACATATTCTTTAAAATTTATAACCGAAACTGAAGGGGGTGTTCTACCTTTTGAAATTTTTTTTCGATTTTTTTGTTTTGCATTTTATTATAGTTTGGACATTTCCCTTTCATCCCCTTCAAACCATTTTCGAAAATTCAAAATAGATTAGCAGATATAGCCTTTTTAGTGGAGCTAGAGGAAAAACAATATTTTTTACACTAAACTACAAAAAAACAAGTAAGAAAGTCGGTCAAGCCCGACTGTAATATACTCTGTCGGGCTCATGTCTCCCAATTGGCTCCCGATTATCGATAGGAAGATAAGTAGAATATATGTCTAGAAGGTTCAAACAACCTAACTCCAAAATTGCGGGATATTTGAGGTGTTTTTCAAATTGCGGGGGTGGCAACTCTACTATCGTTCATCTGATCGGAAAACGATGTATGGGGGCTCGATAGGTAATGATGAGTAGAATATATGTCTAGAAGGTTCAAACAACCTAACTTCAAAATTGTGAAAGATATTAAGTTTTTTTCAATTTGCGGGGGAGGCAGGGGGCGTGGCAAAAAAAAAACTAAACTTGATCTGCCTGCAAGTATAAGAAATATATGTTCCATACACCTCAAATCTCTATCTCTTACCATCTCTGAGATCTCAGCGTTCATACGGACAGACGGACGGACAGACGGACAGACGGACATGTCTATATCGACTCGGCTGTTGATGCTGATCAAGAATATATATACTTTATAGGGTCGGAGATGCTTCCTTCTGGCTGTTACATACATTTGCACAAACCCAATATACTCTTTGTACCTTCGGTACAGAGTATAAAAATTGAAAAACTATTTTTTTTAAGTTACGCCAATTTTTCAGAAAAATATGATTGATGTGCGGGCCAGAATTACATCAATTCTGATCATAACCTCAGTTACCGTTTTCATTTCCGATAACCTGATGTCCCGGAATCACTGCTTCCACCTCTACACCTTTTTTTTGGAGACCTTAATTGGCACTAAAAAGCCTTTATCTGCTTAACTGTTTCAAATTTTTTAAATGGTTTGAATAGGTTGAATAGTTCAAGCTATAATAATAATGCAAAACAAAAAAATCGAAAAAAAAATTTTTTTCAAAGGTAAAAGACCCTCTTAACTGGTATTGAGTGCTTCCTGAAGCATGAACTTAGCTCCACTAAAATGGCAATATCTCCTAAACTATTTCGAATTTTTGAAAATGGTTTGAAGTGGATGAATGTGGAATGGCCAAGCTATAATAATAATGCAAAACAAAAAAAATCAAAAAAATTATTTTTCAAAGGCAAAAGACCCCCAAAGGGTTTATTGAGTGCTTCCTCCAGCAAGAACTTTGCTCCACTAAAATGGCTATATCTGCTAAACTACTTCATAATTTTTGAAAACGGTTTGAAGGGGATGAAAATGGAATGTCCAAGCTATAATATTAATGCAAAATAACAAACTAAAAAAAATTAAAATTTTGTCAAAGGTAGAAAACACTTCACTTCTTTCCGCTATTCCTTCTATATTCTTTTATATGAAAACTAAAAACCCGTTGGGTTTCGTATAAGAAATATTGTGTACTCACTTTTGCACTCGTTGGCCTCATTGTCGGTGGCACGTCCCCAGGGTCGGTCAAAGTAAAAGGGTTTGCAGCGTTCGCATTCCGGTCCGGCCGTATTGTGCTTGCAGGCGCAAGTCATGGCCAGTTTGGCACTCAGCTGCTGTGGCTGCAGTGCACCGGAGGCCATGCGTCCAAAGTGTCCGTGCAGCGAGGAAGAGGCCGAGGGCATATCATCATCCTGACCATCATCCGTATCGGAGTGCGAAGTGGTAGCTATGGTGGCCACACACTCGGAGGCATGACCATTGCACTTACAACGTCCGCCGACGGCAAAATCCGACACAGCATAATGTTGCGAAACGGTAAGTGAATCCTCTGTAGCTTTAATGGTGGTAGCCGGCGTGGAGGCTTTACTCGACATGGTGGTCTTGGCTGGAGAAGGAGCTGGAGTGCTGGCTGCTGCCAGTTTGCTCTGGAAATGCTTCTCATAGGTGCTGCCCTTGTGCTTGACGGGACGCTTTATGCTGCTCTCCCGTTCCCCATCATTGGCATAGTCCAGATGCAAATCATCCTCGAGTTCCAAATGTTTCTTGGGCTCCTCGTATTCCTCATCGTAGCCGCCACTGTCATTATCTTGCAAATTGTAATCATAATCATCCTGTTCATCCAGTTCCAGTTCCTCCTCCTGACTGGCGGTCATCTCATCGCTGAAGCTATTGGCATTCTTGGCCTTCTCTCGACTGAGCAGCAACTGTGGTGGCAACTCCAAGCGATGGAAAACCACACGGATATCGGTAGCTGTGACCCAATCCTGCAGCACCAGCGATGAATCCAAATCATTGGCCGACGGACGACCCTCCAGGGTATTGAAGGCAAACCTCTGAGCTGCTCCCCCACCACCACCGCCGCCGCCGCTCACATCGTGCTGGGAGTTCATGCAGCGAGCCTCCTGCTCATTGAATTTGCTTATCTTGGCCCTGTCGGGACGACCATAGAACTTCTGGCATTGCGAGCTGTAGAACTGAAAGGGCTGCCAGGTCTGACCAAAGTCCGAGCTCTTGTAGATGGCCAGTGAGTCGGGACGCGGTGATTTGGGGCAGAAGGACAGCGATATGTAAGTCAGCTCGTACTTCTTGCCCAGCGAGAGGGTGAGAGTGACATTATCCGGTGGCGCAGTATCCGGATCATGGGGTACATTCACGCCGGCTGAACGCCAGCAGGTGACATTGCTGGGATTATTGAGATCGGTGAGTGCCGAGGGTGAGTAACGTGTCTCTGATTTGCTGCAAATGCGACACTCGCCCATGGTGCCATCTCGCTGCAGTTCACAATATCGTTCCGGCTGTTGGCCGCCGCAAACGCTGGAGGCCTGGACGGGATTACCATAGGCGGCATTCACAAAACTGGGCAGACACTTGCGGGGCTTACCCTCAAAATAGCAAGGATCATTGGAGCTGATGCCCGCCGAGATGACGAGGGGCCAGCCCAGCGAGAGGATGAGCAGGTAGTTCAGTTGGCCCAACATGTCTCTGTTCAACACACACACGCGACACACACACACAAATTACCCGAAGCGACAAGCGCCTTGTTCTCTTTCTTCCGCTCGCCCACTCTTTCAGAGCGAGGATCAACACTTTAAAACAAAAACAATAAAAAAAAAACACTCGCGACTCGCTTCCGACGCGTCGGTGGCGGCGTCACTAAGTCTGCTCCGGCATGCAACAGCTGCCCTTTAATTTCTAACTGTTGTCACGTTCCTTGGCTCCCTCACACCTTTCTTTCAATTTTCTTCCGCTCTGCGTTGCAACTCGGTCAACGTCTGGCGTTGTTCTGTCGAGTCCTTGCCTCGCCGTATTATCCTGATGCCGATTATGTTGAGTTTCTGCCGATTCTATTCACAATTCACCATGTTGCGGAGGCTGCTGCACGCACGAGAAAAAAAAAACACTACAACAAAAATACGGTACGCGTGGGCCAAAGTTTACTTTTTCTTTTCTGTTTTGTGCTTACACCGCTCTTGTTGTTCACCTGGCAAACGTCTGTTCGTTACTGACGGCAGCCAACGCAGAGAGAGAGATGCTGCTGCTGCTGTTGATGCTGCTATTGCTGTGTGTGTGTTGCTTAAGCTTGGCAACATTTGTTGCGGGAGTTCGCTCTCTCTCTCTCTCTCGGCTTAAGATATGTGAACATGTTGCTATCAAATTGTTTTGTTGCTCATTCTTTAATGATGGCAACATTTGGTAACATAATTAGTATTTATTTTTATGCACTTTGGCAAGCCAAATACTGATTTGATACTGATAATAGCAGCATGAGAGGAAGGGTCTGGCCTTTATTAATAGAAAGAGGAAGAGTATTTTAATTACTTATTATGTTTTTACAAGATATTTTTTGGTGGTACGACACCGGGCGTTTATGTTGCTGAATTGCTCACCCTTAATAAACCTGCTAGCAATGACCGAAAATTATATTAAAAAATTCTAATTTATTTTATAAAATAGTCTGAGTGCCTATTTTTGTCATAACAGAGTAACTATGTTTGTCATAAGTTAGCGAAATTTTCGTTTAGAGAATCACTAAAAATAATAATTATCAAATATTTTTTATATAAAATATTATTCAAATTCGACAATTAATTATAAAAAAATTATTATTTAAATAAAATTTGCATAACAACTAGCAACAACTTCTGTAGCATTTGCTGGTTATCTTGTTACCAAATTTTCAGCGAAAAATAGAAGGCAATGTTTTAAATACCCTTGCAGTCTTCGAAAGGCGCTTCCATTGATAACAAAAAAGTTTTTCTCACTAGAATTAGTTTTTAGACCGATCGTTCCTATGACAGCTATACGCTATTGTCATCCGATTTTGATTTATTTTTTCAGAATTGTGTGGAAGCATATAAAACTGATATATACCACGATTTGTGACGCTACGACGGAAAACAAAAAAGTTTTTCTCACTAGAACTAGTTTTTGGACCGACCGTTTATATGGCAGCTAAATGCTATAGTTATCCGATTTTGATAAATTTTTTTCAGAATTGTGTGGAAGCATATAAAGCTTATATTTACCACGATTGGTGACGCTAGGATGGAAAACAAGGCAAAAAGTTTTTCTCTTAGAACTAAGGGGGGGGGGGGGGGGGGGGTGAAGTTTTCAAGACGATCGTTCCTATGGCAGCTATATGATATAGTCATCCGATCCGGCCGATTCCACAAATGTGCAGCGTATTTGTATTTAAAGACTTTTTGCAAAGTTTGGTCAAGATAGCTTTAAAACTGAGGGAGGAGATAGCATAGAAACAGACGGACAGACGGACGGACGACAGACGGACAGACGGACAAACGGAAATGAACTCAGCTCGTCATGCTGATCAAGAATATATATACTTTTATGTGGTCGGAAATGCTTCCTTCTATGCGTTACATATATCGTGACAATTTTAATATACCCTCTGCAAGGGTATAACAAAGTAAGAAAGGGTCAAGCCCGACTGTAATACCTGTTCTGTATACCTGTTTGTATATAACTAATAACTTTAAAGTGTGGGGTCACAAAAATAAAAGGGTGCGCGTATGCCCAGCGTACTTATTTGATTTTCTTATAACTCGAATATCGTTCATCTGATCTGGAAACAGTGTATGGTGGATCGATAAGTAATGACGATTAAAATATATGCCTAAAAGGTTCAAACAATCTGTCATTAAGATTGTGGAAGTTATTCGATTTTTTTCAAATTGTGTGGGGTGGCAACTCTACCATCGTTCATCTGATCGGAAAACAATGTATTGGGGTTCGATAAGTAATGATGAGTAGAATATATGTCAAAAAGGTTCGAAACACCCAACTCTAAAATTGCGGGATATTTGAGGTGTTTTTCAAATTGTGGGGTGGCAACTCTACTATCGTTCATCTGATCGGAAAACAATGTATGGGGGTTCGATAAGTAATGATGAGTAGAATATATGCCTAAAAGGTTCGAACAACCTAACTCCAAAATTGCGGGATATTTGCGGTGTTTTTCAAATTGCGGGGGTGGCAACTCTACTATCGTTCATCTGATCGGAAAACGATGTATGGGAGCTCGATTAGTAATGATGAGTAGAATATATGTCTAGAAGGTTCGAACAACCTAACTCCAATAATCAAAGTTCGGGATATTTGAGGTGTTTTTACCCATTACCGTGAGTAAAAGGGTATACTAAGTTCGTGCAAATGTATGTAACAGGCAGAAGGAAGCATTTCCGAGCCCATAAAGTATAATTATTTCTGATCAGCATCAATAGCCGAGTCGATATAGACATGTCGTCGCCGTCTCCGCTGTCGTGCCGTCGTCCGTTGCGTCCGTCTGTATGAACATAGATCAGAACTATAAGAGCTAGAGCTACATTTTCAGTGTAGACTTTATCTTACGCAGATCAAGTTTGTTTCAATGCCACGCCCCCTGCCCGAATATGAAAAAAACTCACATCTCCACAATTTTGAAAATAGTTGTTTGAACCTTTGACATATATTATAATCAACTATCGACCCCATACATCATTTTTCGATCAGATGAACGATTGAAGAGTTACCGCCCCCCAATATGAAAAATTCTCTATCTCACAATTTGGGCAACCTTACCGGTAGGATATCGAAGTCGAGAGGCGCCTTCGCTGTAACTACTCATCGTTATGGGGGGTGGGTAAGAAGAGAAAGGGTGGAACAATAAAAAGCGGGATATTTGGTGTTTTTGAAATTGCGGGGGTGGCAACTCTACTATCGTTCATCTGGATCGGAGAAACGATGTATGGGGGGTCGATAGGAATGATGAGTAGAATATATGTCTAGAAGGTTCGAACAACCTAACTCCCAAAATTGTAGAAGATATACGGTTTTTTCGATTTGCGGGGGAGGCAGGGGGCGTGGCAAATTAAACTTGCTGCCTGCAAGTATATGAAATATATGTTCCATACACCTCAAATCTTTTCAATATCTCTCAGAGATATCAGCGTTCAGACAAATGGACATGTCTATATCGACTCGGCTGTTGATGCTGATCAAGAATATATATACTTTATAGGGTCGGAGATGCTTCCTTCTGGCTGTTACATACATTTGCACAAACCCAATATACTCTTTGTACCTTCAGTACAGAGTATAAAAATAAGGTAACATTAACTTGAAACCAGCATCACACATATTGGAAATGTAGAAAATCTTCCGAAGGTTATGGGCATTGGCATAGTTGTTATAAAAAAATAGACGAAAACTGACAAGCTGATCACTGGAATTGATATGTGTGAAAGCCATTTCGCCTGAGCGTTCCCGGTTGGAGAAAAAAACGAAAAAACAAAAATACATCAAAATTAACACTACTTTTTTTATGATTCGTCAAATGGCATTTTCCACGCCTCCTTCTGGCAAATTTTCACTTTGAGGAGAACCGTTAGAGCCGGCTCTCCTATGCTCTGTGCGGACAATCAACATCATCAGAGACCCCCAGAGCCACGCCCATCATCATCATCTAGCGGCACCATCCCAATGCGGCGTCATAATTAGACGTTTTGGCACGTTGCTCCCATTGCACATTTTTTTTTTTTGCCGCCCGAAGCTGATGACAGCTTGGAATGGAGCTGCCTCCGCTGCAGCTTAAAAGTGGCTCCTTCTGGCAGGTTTCACTCAAAACTGAAAGTTTTTCTTTTGTTGAGCAGCCTGCGCCTTGGCCTAACAAATGAAATTAAAATTCCATTACGAGAAATTCGTATATACCGCAGCAGCAGGTCGCCATCAGGAATCTACTGACTTTGCCATAAATATTTATAAACAAATCCGTTATAAATAAAACATAACGAGGCGACCCACTTGAAACTAAAGAAATGCGAGACGAAAAAAAAAAATGTCAAAAACAATAAATCAAAAGGCCCAAATACGTTGACCAGCAGCAGCAGCAGCAGCAGCAGGAGAGGGAGGAGGAGGAGGAGGAGGCAAGGTGAAACCACTGGGCAGTCAAACGGAAGCTTGACAGAGCCACAGCAGATCTGCGCTGCGGTAGGAAGGGAGGGGTGGGTGGGGTAATGCGGCCCTTACAAATTGCAGCTTGACAAAGGTTGAAGCTCTTGATATATTTTGTGTGTTGTTGTTTTTCTCTTCTTCTCTTTTTCTGGAAGCATGCCGCTGGGCAAGCTGTGAGCATTAAGCATATTGCAGGAAACAGCTAGCGGCCTGAGGTAAGGGAGACGCTGGTGAGCGACTGTTGCGCAGGCGTCGCCACGTCTCCGTATCCGTATCTGTCTCTGTGTCTTGGCATATTTTGTCTGCGTTTTGCATTTGTGAATGGGGAAATCCAAATCGGAATCATGACAGCGGAAGTTTTTGAAAGCGATGAGCACAACACAATGAGGTTAAATATAAGTATATATAAAATGGTACATATGTATGTATGTATGTACCCATGTGAATGATATGTACTTAAATGGAGTGTCTTTGTTTTGGGCAATTTGGAATTTTGGGTGAAATATATATATTGCTACACACACATTTCCTGTTTTGAAAATATTGCCAACCAGTGCCTCGATATGGAATATATGGATATTTCAGCGAATGCTCTGCAAAACCGCCAGCTACTAAAGTGCCATATTTCAGCTTTCCATTAAAACTTAGTCAAAGCGCCTATAAATATATTTTGGATATAAGCAATTAGAGAGAATAAGACCTGATCTGCAGCAGAAAGTGGGTTTTTACTTAGAACATTTTGTTGTTCACGTTTTTGAAATAAGTATTTGACTTACAATACTTTCTAAGTGTTCAGCCATATCTCGAGCTAAAAACGTTACATGTAGTAAAGTAAGGCTGCGTTTACACTGTTTGATGCATGAGACATGTCTTGTTTTCAATGTGAATAGCTTGTCATTTGACATTCAAAACAATACAACACGAAGGCTTACTTGATTATCATGTCTCATTAATAGTCCATTAGCGATCACGATTCAGGGATATTGACTGATCCAAAATCCATAAAGCATAGAATAGGATATGTTAAAAATATTGATATTTTAGGATCATACGTTTTCTCGTTTTTATACCCTTGCAGAGGGTATATTAAATTTGTGTGTAACGCTTTGAAGGATTCATTTCCGACCCCATAAACTATTATCTAATCTGATCAGCATGACGAGCTGAGTTCATTTCCGCTTGTCCGTCCGTCCGTCTGTCGCTGTCTGTTTGCACTAGTCTCTCCAGTTTTAAAGCTATCTTGAGCGAAATTTTGCAAAAAGTCTTTATTACACAATAGCATATACACATATGTCGGAGCCGGCCGGATCGGATGACTATATCATATAGCTGCCATAGGAACGATCGGTCTAAAAACTAGTTCTAGTGAGAAAAACTTTTTTGTTTTCCGTCGTAGCGTTACAAATCGTGGTATATATTAGTTTTATATGCTTCCACACAATTCTGGAAAAATTTATCAAAATCGGATGACTATAGCATATAGCTGCCATATAAACGGTCGGTCCAAAAACTAGTTCTAGTGAGAAAAACTTTTTTGTTTTTCATCGTAGCGTCACCAATCGTGGTATATATTAGTTTTATATGCTTCCACACAATTCTGAAAAAATTTATCAAAATCGGATAACTATAGCATATAGCTGCCATATAAACGGTCGGTCCAAAAACTAGTTCTAGTGAGAAAAACTTTTTTGTTTTTCGTCGTAGCGTTACAAATCGTGGTATATATTAGTTTTATATGCTTCCACACAATTCTGAAAAAATTTATCAAAATCGGATAACTATAGCATATAGCTGCCAAAGCAAAAACTAGTTCTAGGTAAAAAACTTTTTAAGTTTTCCGTCGTAATGGCAAATACGATGGTTGTATATATTCATTTTATAGTCTTCACAAAACAATTCTGGAAAAATTTATCAAAATCGGATGACAATAGCGTATAGCTGTCATAGGAACGATCGGTCTAAAAAACTAATTCTTGTGAGCAAAAACTTTAATTTCGGTACGATGATTTTAATAAAATCATTTTATAGTAGGGGTAAAATTCAATTTGGAAATAACGCATAACGCGTAACGCATAACGCATAACGCATAACGCATAACGCATAACGCATATTGCATATCGTTCACTGGTATACACCAAGCAATGGCCTGGCCAACCGTGGCTACTTGCCCATGGCTACTTGACCATGGCCATTTGTCAATGGACACTTGACCATGGCCACTTTACCAATCTGGAAAAGCAATGTTGGAGCGCAAGCAATCGCCTGGCCAACTGTGCCATTTCAATTAAATTTGGTAGTAGTAGTAGTTTAGCACAGAAGAGGAATCTGGGATCAGGGATCTGGGATCTTGGATCAGGAATTTGGGATGAGGGATCTGGGATTAGGGATTTGGAATGGGGGATCAGGGGTCTGGGATCAGGGATCTGGGCTCACGGATCTGGGATCAGGGATCTGGGATTAGGGATTTGGAATGGGGGATCAGGGGTCTGGGATCAGGGATGGGTGATCTGGGCTCACGGATCTGGGATCGGGGGTCTGGGATTAGGGATCAGAGATGTGGGATCAGGGATTTGGGATCAGGGATCTGGGACCAGGGATCTGGGACCAGGGATCAGAAACCAGCGATGGGGCAACTGGGATTTGGGATGGGGGATCAGGGATCTGGGATCAGGGATCAAGGAATAGGGATGAGGGATCTGGGATTCAGGATGGGGGATCAGGGGTCTAGGATCAGGGATGGGGATCTGGGCTCCCGGATCTGGGATCGGGGGTCTGGGATTAGGGATTAGGGATCAGAGATGTGGGATCAGGGATTTGGGATCAGGGATCTGGGATCAGGGATCTGGGACCAGGGATCAGGGATCTGGGACCAGAGATGGGGCAACTGGGATTTGGGATGGGGGATCAGGGATCTGGGATCAAGGATTAGGGATGTGGGATTAGGGACTTGGGATGGGGGATCAGGGATCTGGGCTCACGGATCTGGTATCGGGGTCTGGGATCGGGGGTCTGGGATTAGGGATCAGAGATGTGGGATCAGGGATTTGGGATCAGGGATCTGGGATCAGGGACCAGGGATCAGGGATCTGGGACCAGGGATGGGGCAACTGGGATTAGGGATGGGGGATCAGGGATCTGGGATGGGGATTTGGGATCTGGGCTCACGGATCTGGGATCGGGGGTCTGGGATCGGGGGTCTGGGATTAGGGATCAGAGATGTGGGATCAGGGATTTGGGATCAGGGATCTGGGACTAGGAATCAGGGATCTGGGACGAGGGATCAGGGATCTGGGATCAGGGATGGAGCAACTGGGATTTGCGATGGGGGATCAGGGATCTGGGATCAAGGATTAGGGATCTGGGATGGGGGATCAGGGGTCTGGGATCAGGGATTTGGGATCAGGGATCTGGGACCAAGGATGGGGCAACTGGGATTTGGGATGGGGATCGGGGATCTGGGATCAAGGAATAGGGATGAGGGATTAGGGATTCGGGATGGGGGATCAGGGGTCCGGGATCTGGGATCAGGGATGGGGGATCTGGGCTCACGGATCTGGGATCAGGGATCTGGGCTCACGGATCTGGGATCGGGGGTCTGGGATTAGGGATCAGAGATGTGGGATCTGGGATTAGGGATCTGGGACCAGAGATCAGGGATCTGGTATCTGGGATTTCGTATGGGGGCTCAGGGATCGGGCGTCTGGTATCTGGGGTCAGGGATCTGGGACACTGCTTCCAACTCTGTTTTCCAAGCCAGCCGTGGCGTATCCCACGGTATATATAAACTATTTCAATAAACATGTTTCACATCAAAGCCTCGTGAGTGTTAACTACACTCACACCTTTTTTTTATATGCTTCCACACAATTCTGGAAAAAGTTATTAAAATCGGTTGACTATAGCTATGCTGCCATATAAACGGTCGGTCAAAAAATAGTTCTTGTGAGAAAACTTTTTGTTTTCCATCGTTGCATAACCAATCAAGGTATATATTATTTTTATATACTTCCACAATTCTGGAATAATTTATCGAAATCGGATGACTATAGCTATAGCTGCCATAGGAACGATCGGTCTATAAACTAATTCTAATGAGAAAAACTTTTTTTTGTTATCAATGGTAGCGCCTTTCAAAAACTGCGGGTATTTAAAACATCGGCGTAGCCGATTTGCCTTATTTTTTTAATGGTATGAAATTTTTATTATCAACGATTTAAAATTTTTAAATATCTGATATCTATATCCTATATATTTTGACCGGTTAAATAGGTTGGGAGGAAAGTTTTTTCAAGTGTATTAAAACTTCGGCACAGTCGAAGTTAGCTTTGCCTTCTCGTTTTTATACACTTGAAAAGTGTATATTAATTTTGCCCAGAAGTTTGTAACGCATAGAAATATTCATTTCCGACCCCATAAACTATATATATTCTTGATCAGGACAACGAGCTGAGTTCATTTCCGCTTGTCCGTCCGTCCGTCTGTCCGTCTGTCTGTCCGTCTGTCCGTCTGTCTGTTTCTACGCGAACTAGTCTCTCAGTTTTAAAGCTATCGAGCTGAAATTTTGCACAGAGTCTTCTTTTTACTGCACGCAACTAATATGTCGGAACCGGCCGGATCGGATGACTATATCATATAGCTGCCATAGGAACGATCGGTCTAAGAACAAGTTCTAGTTAGAAAAACTTTTTTGTTTTAAATCGTAGCGTCCCCAATCTTGGTATATGTTAGTTTTATATGCTTCCACGTAATTCTGGAAAAAATGTATCAAAATCGGATCACTATAGCATATAGCTGCCATAGGAACGATCGGTCGAAAAATAAGTCGTTGTGAGAAAAAACTTTTTGATTTTCCATCGTAGCGGCTCCAATCGTATATATTTGTCTTATATGCTTCCACACAATTCTGAAAAAATTGATCAAAATCGGATGACTATAGCATATAGCTGCCATATAAACGGTCGGTCAAAAAAAACACTTTTAGTGAGAAAAACTTTTTGTTTTTATCGTAGCGTCCCCAATCTTGGTATATATTAGTTTTATATGCTTTCACATAATTTTGAAAAAATTATCAAAATCGGATGACTATAGCATATAGCTGCCATAGGACCGATCGGTCGGAAAATGTGTTTTACTAAGAAATTTTTAATATCAATGATTTCATAATTTTAAATATCTAATATCTATATCCTATATATATTTTACCGGTTAAATCAGTTGGAGTAAAGTTTTTCAAGTGTATTAAAACTTCGGCACAGTCGAAGTTAGCTTTGCCTTCTCGTTTTATATTTTATCGTACGAATGTCACGTCACGTCAGAAAAGAAATGCCCATATTCCATATTTTTGTATAAGTAGCTTCATATTAAGTTTAAAGATAATCGGGGGAAAGTAGAAAATTTTCCTTGCCAATTTCACGCAGGTATGTGGATTTTCAAAAAAAAAACAGCGAATATTAATTTTATGGAATTTCTATATAGAGCATAGCAAATAATTTCGAATCCGATCTCATGAAAAAAAAAACATAATTTTTCCAAAAAATATTTCTTTGGCAATTTTCCGGATTTTCCAATAAGTGTAGAGCTTTAAAAAACAGGTCTGAATAATTTTCCGATTGTGGATGTGGATTTTACAAAATTTTATAGTGTAATTGTAGCTTTAAAAATGAGTTTGAAGCAACAATCTCTCGGAAACTAAACTTTCGACCATATAACACATTTTACAACCAGGGGGGCTGAGTTTTCCTTAAGTTTAGTATGCAGTCTTTGTTGAATTTTTATACAGATCTTAGAAAATGAGTTTAAACCTGATCGAATGATACAGATTTCCCCACAGAAATGATCCAAAAACCCCGTTTGAGTACTTACTTTGAACTCTTTTTTAGTACTTTTATTTCTTATATTCAGTTTGAAATTGTTAGCAACATTTTCATTGTTTTAGCTAGGACTAACTGAATCACTACCAAATAAATTTCAAAAATTATTAGGCCAAAGGCACGACTTGAACACGAACCGGATTTCCCCCACACGCAACTTATCTTAACCTTAACCCAACGTGCCTCCTTCTTTGTTTGATCAGTCCCTCCTTGGTGCTCATATTCGATCAGTAAATTCCGAATATAACTTAATTCCATTGAAGCATGCCTTTAGTTGCGTCTTTACGTCTTTTGCGTCTTCATTCACTCTGCACTCTGTCAAGTGGTTACCAGACCCCAGCGACGACGCGTCGTCGTCATATCTCAAGTGCATCATCATCATCGGCCTCATCGATGATGGGAGACTATCGGAAAATCACGTAATGGGCACGTAGGCCAAATATTTACTTAAGCCCAAGAAGCCAAAAACAGAAGGGAAACGACGGCATTCAGGGCTTGGGAACATTAATGTTGTGGTGGCAAACCAATTGACTTGACAAGTGAGGAGAGCAGCGGAGAAGGAGGTGGAGCAGACAATGACTTCCTGCTGCAATTGTTTGACTTAATTGCCTGGCAACTGCAACTGGGACTCTGAATGCGACTCCCGACGGTGTAAACAGAAGCCATACAAACAAGGATGAGTCTATTCCGGCCCGCAAATAAGCAATACCAAAGTTGACTCTGCTTTTTGGAAGTATCCACACACACACACACACACACACACGGGGGGGTAGTTGGAGTTGAGGTTGACTTTGATGACCGCCTGTAGATTCTACTTTGATTGGGACTTGGTCCATTGCAACCGCCACCCGCTGTGTTGATTGTGTTTGTGGGAAGTATGATCGAAGTGTTGGCACATCCACCATATATCCTCGACCTTGTTTCGATCTATACAAAATTCTTTAAATGGTGCAACATTAGTCTCTAATGATTGGGGATTTGGAAACCAATTTACAGCTATTAAAACACACCTATCAAAACTCCCAGCAAAAATAAAAGGCAAATTTTTAAGCGATTCATTGTTGTGGTTGTGTAGGATTTGAATCCTGAAACTGAACCCATGTCTAAAACTGCCAACTACAAATGTACCTGCAGACACACACACACACACATATTCCTCTTATTGGAAAGGAAAATACATTTTCTTGAACAAACAAAAATGCTTTCTCTCTCTCTGTTTGTAATTTTGTAATTTGTTGATTTAATATTTCCTGCAAATGAAAATGCCTATTTGATATCCTGTCAGTGGCAGCAAAACCAGAAAACTGGTGAAATATTTTTGGTTTGGTTTGAAATGAAAGCAAAAATATCTGCATGCCAGTTTTTTTTTTGTTTTGTTGTTCATTAACCAGAAAGGGCAAGCGCAGGGTGAAAGATAGCATAACCACAGAGTCAGGAGAGATGGAGCAAGGATTCATACATATGTCTGTCCTGCCATGTCCTGATGCTTCTGTTTCTGGCTACACATATATATAGAGAAAACTTTATGGTTCGTTAAAAATGATGTACAAATCAAATGCCAGAAGCAATTTAACAACAACAACAACAACAGCAGCTCTGGCAAGTGGCAGAAAACCACAACAATGCGAGGACGACGTTGTGAAGGGTCCTGGCCCGAAAGCAGCTTGCAAAAGGCAATGAGCAAAAATAAATAAATCATTTAAATGAAATAAATTACACACACACACACACACACACACACACACAGACAGAAGGTGGGGGAGGGCAGGCTTAGCCACCCAGCAGGCTCATTAGAAATACATAACAACAGCAGCAGCAGCAGCAACAACAATTTTAGAAAATAAATTAAAAATATAATACATATAAATAAGCCAAATCACTGTGAACCCATAAGAATGTTGGTACAGTCTATACAGGCGATACTATATGCCAGGGAAAAGAATCAAAATCAGGTATTTTATACAGAAAAATTATCTAAAAAAAAAAGGCTAACATCGGCTACGCCGATGTTTTCAATACCCTTGCAGTTTTTGAAAGGCGCTACCATTAATAACAATAAAGTTTTTCTCACTAGAATTAGTTTTTCCTATGGCAGCTATGTGCTATAGTCATCCGATTTTGATAAATTTTTCTAGAATTGTGTGGAAGTATATGAAACTAATATATACCACGATTGGTGATGCTACTATGAAAAACAAAAAGTTTTTCTCACTAAAACTAGTTTTTGAAACTGCCGTTTATATGGCAGCTATATGCTTTAATCATCCGATTTTGATAAATTTTTCCAGAATTGTGTGGAATCATATAAAATTTATATATACCACGTTTGGTGACGCTACAATGGAAAACAAAAGGTTTTCCCACTAGAACTATTTTTGGACCAACCGTTTATATGGCAGCTATATGCTATAGTCATCCGATTCGATCAATTTTTCCAGAATTGTGTGGAAGCATATAAAACTTATATATACCACGATTTGTGACGCTACGACGGAAAACAAAAAAGTTTTTCTCACTAGAACTAGTTCTTGGACCGACCGTTTATATGGCAGCTATATGCTATAGTCATCCGATTTTGATAAATTTTTTCAATATTGTGTGGAAGCATATAAAGCTTATATTTACCACGATTGGTGACGCTAGGATGGAAAACAAAAAAGTTTTTCTCACTAGAACTAGTTCTTGGACCGACCGTTTATATGGCAGCTATATGCTATAGTCATCCGATTTTGATAAATTTTTTCAATATTGTGTGGAAGCATATAAAG
Organism: Lordiphosa mommai; assembly: GCA_018904225.1. Taxonomy (NCBI): domain Eukaryota; kingdom Metazoa; phylum Arthropoda; class Insecta; order Diptera; family Drosophilidae; genus Lordiphosa; species Lordiphosa mommai. The sequence continues at coordinate 36,112 of JAEIFT010000438.1, read as the reverse complement.
CTTATATTTACCACGATTGGTGACGCTAGGATGGAAAACAAAAAAGTTTTTCTCATTAGAACTAGTTTTTAGACCGATCGTTCCTATGGCAGCTATATGATATAGTCATCCGATCCGGCCGATTCCGACAAATGTGCAGCGTATTTGTATTTAAAGGCATTTTGCAAAGTTTGGTCAAGATAGCTTTAAAACTGAGGGAGGAGATAGCATAGAAACAGACGGACAGACGGACAAACGGAAATGAACTCAGCTCGTCATGCTGATCAAGAATATATATACTTTATGTGGTCGGAAATGCTTCCTTCACTGCGTTACAAACATCGTGACAATTTTAATATACCCTCTGCAAGGGTATAAAAACACCTAATTATTTACAACGAGAGCGTAAGTTGAAGTCGGCCCTGCTCGACTTCGATATACCCGTTACTCCAGGGTAAGTTTTATTTAAGAATATTATTTAAGATCACTTCATGCCCAATCGGGGTGATCTGTGCAATGGCCCGGGGAAGATTAGTGCTCTAGCCGTGGTTCAAGCAAATCGCACTTACCTTGAAATCAAGACGACATCAGAAAATTCCTTAAGGGGGTATTCTACCTTTGAACAGCGTTTTATGAGTGTTTTTTAAAAAATTTCTTGGAAAGCTAAAAAGCTTTTTCAATTTGGTTTTCTGTTTTGTGTTATTTATTAATTAAATTAAAAAATAAAAAAAAATTTTGTAATCGAGGGCTGTTCAAAAGTTATCGGCTGCCAATAAGGTCTCAAAAAAAGGTGTAGAGGTGGTAGCAGATTCCGGGACCCAGGTTATCGGAACTGAAAACGGTGAATGAGGTTATGATCAGAATTGATGTAATTCTGGCCCGTACTCATCACAATTTTAATATTTTTTTGAAAAATTGGCGGCATGTTAAAAAAAATTTAGATTTTTCAGTTTTTTTGTAGTTTAGTGTAAAAAAAAGTAAAAAAATTTTTCCCTGATTGAGGTACGGGCCAGAATTACATCAATCTGCGTCGTTTGCAACATGGCTGATCAAAATCGGTTTTAAAGAACTGGCCCAATCATGGCTACAGGTCAAAAACGTGTTTCGAGAAAAACGCGGTTAAAGTTTTGAGCAGCATTGAAAATACCACGTTAGCAAGAACATTGCTCACTAAAATGGTATAAATGCTAAAATATTTCGAATATATGAAAACGGTTTAAAGGGGATGAAAGGGAAATGTCCAAGTTATATTAAAGGAAAAACAAAAAAATCGAAAAAAATTTTTCAAAGGTAGAAGACCCCTTATGTTGTCCAGAAAAAACATCCAATCCTGATAGTTTTCATTTGTTTGAGGCACATAAAAAAAAAACACAAACACACACACGAACTTGAATCTGGGCGCACATTAACACACAACAACAACAAGACACACCTCCGTCGCCACGCTGCGGCCAGGATCGGCCTGCCCCTCCCCCGCGTATCAATACTTTGCGGGTCGAACCGCCGGATGGCCACTGGGTAACGCAACATTCCCGCATTTAGCAAACACTTTTACACACATTTCATTTAGTTTTGTTATAATTTTAAGCCAACGCCACTCCGAAAATGACCACGAATTGAGGAATTGACGAAAAGCAACGGTAAATCTTGGCAGCTGCAAAGTTTGCATTTGCACACCAATTAACACAAAAAACCACTTGTTGAAAAACTTGTCCTCGACAAGCAAACACTTAAGCACACATTCAACTTTGATTTGTTTATATTTTAAGGCTTATTTATTAACTTTTAGCACACGCGAAACAAAGCTAACAAGGCAATTGCAAAAGTCGCGACGCGTTAGCACTTTATTACTAGCGCAAGCTATCGATAGTTTTTGATTGCTTATCGATCGGGAGGCGTTAGCCACAACGTTAGTTCATAGCGCCAAGTTTTCAAATTGGTTTCAAATTTGAAATTTACTTGCATAACAAATAAAATAAAAAAACAATGATTGGGAAATGGCAAATACAAAGTATATTGAAAGTATCTACGAGTAACGGGTATAAAAACTAGCAAAGCTTTTCCTAACCCCCCAGATACACACCCTAACAATAACAATAGCAAAAAAACCAGCCCCATTCTTCAACTCAACTGAACTCTACTCAATGGATTTGCCCTTCTTCAAGTGGGTAAATATCAAAGTCAAACAAAATGTGAAGTAGCAACATCATCAGCAACAACAACAACAACACCATCTACTGTAACAACAAACATAATGCGTGGAAAAAAGGTAATGTGCTGGTGGGGAGGAAGTATTTTGCACTAAAAGCGAAACTACTTAGCATCAGAGTTAAAGTCGAAGAGACGGAAACGGAAACAGAAAGAAGGGAAAGCCTAGACCCAGAGAATTGAGGTCAAGATACAAAATAAGCTTCCTGTGTGTGTGTGTGTGTGTGTGTGACCCACCCACAAACTCCTCTGACTTTTTGTGCATTCCTCGTTTACGCTTCATTAACTCATTTGATGCCTCCCCCACCATTTTTTGTTTTCTCCATCTCTTGATTTACCGTTATCATTTGTAGATTTATCGAGTAAATCGCATATTAATTATGCGGCTGGCTCAATTCATTTTCCGAACAAGCTCTGGGACATGTTTAACGAACAGTTTACTGTGAAATTGTCAAGAAAATGCGTGTTTAAGCCAGATTAAATGCAGCTCTTTTTAGATTTATGGCACACAAAACCATGTTGGAATCCCTAACCATTCAAGTTGAATTCGTTGCGCCTGGGCCATTGTTTACTCCAATTATTTATGGGTCAGAAATTCATCTTGAAGGCTATCAAATTTCAAATGTTGCCAAGTTGAATGTTTGGCAACAAATGTTGATAAGGTGAATTTCTACTGCAAACAAGTTGCGCCCAAAGGCCTGATCATGTGGGCGCCATTGGAGTGGGGGGGGGGAATGGGGGCGAGTGGGCGTGGCTCAGGTGGGCGTTAGAAGGGAAACCGCGCGCAGTCAATATCGCAAAAAGTAATTAAAGGCAAGCGAGACAACGACGTCGATGAGGATGTTGATGCTGATGCTGATGCCAGTCGCAGTTAAACGTTGCGTATGCCACGCCCCCCCCCCCCCCTCCACAATACTGTCTGCTGGCCCGTCAAGTGCAGTACGTGACACATGCGGTCGCCAAATGTGCAACAAGAGAGAGCCTGGAGATTGAGCCACGAAGTTTTGATGCCCTGCAGGGCAAGCTGAGCTTTCCCAAAGCCCCAGAATCTTATGTACAGGGTTGCCCATATTCGACGGACCCATCTGGCAACGCCATAACTTTTGACAGAGATGTCAGATCGCTTAATGACATACCGCGTTTGAAGCGTCAGTCCAAGCAGATTTTTACCATGGAACAATACACGCCACGCGAGCGCTCTGAAATAGTTGAAATTTACATTCAACAGAACAAGAACAAAATTATCATGTCCGATGAAGCCCATTTCACATTGAATGGGACCGTAAATAAGCAAAAATCCTCAGGAGATTCAAGAAGTGCCTCTTCATGACGAAAAAGTCACAGTTTGGTGCGGCGTTAGTGCGAAAACGGTCATTGGGCCGTTTTTCTTCCAAAATGAAAATGGCCATGCTGTTACCATCAACCAGGAGCGTTATCGCGACATGATGACCAATTTTGTGATGCCAATTATTCGTCGAAAGCGTATGAGGCAGTTCTGGTTTCAACAAGACGGCGCTCCACCGCACACAAGTCGCATAACAATCGATTTTCTGAAGAAATTGAAAGTGGTGATTTGGACTGGCCACCGCGTTCGCCCGATTTGACGCCGCCTGACTTCTTCTTGTGGGGATATTTGAAGTCAAAGGTTTACGTTAACAAGCCAAGGACCGTAGAAGAGCTCAAGGACAACATTCGTGAAGAAATAGCCGCTATTCCGGCCGAAATGTTGGCGAAAACGATTGAAAATGCTGCAAAAAGGGCACAATACGCCATCAACGCCAGAGGCGGCCATTTGAGAGATATCATATTCAAAATTGATGTAAACAAATCTACTTGGAACAAATTAAATGATTAAGATTGCCAACCGCCAAATTTTTATTTTTTTCTTTGATTTTTTAAAAAAAAACATGGGTCCGTCGAATATGGGCAACCCTGTAGAATCTATATATAAATCTCAAACGGTCACACTGCTTTATCGCTGTGATTTGTTGACTTTTGAATTTAGTTAAAGTTGTTTTTTTAATAAATTGAAAAACAAAAACATGTGTATGGGTAATGCCCATTATGTCGAACGGGACTGTCGAACACATTTACACAGGTAAAATAAAAGGGATTTTTAATTTTGTCTTATTATAATTAGCATACTACTAATAGGTGCTAAGATTGATTTTAAGCATTCGCACGGGACAAAAACAGAAATGCTTTTCGCGACCAATAATTAAAATATCCATTTCAACTAATCCTGAGGCAATTTTTCAATGTGTTAAATTTTAGAATGTTGTGCATAGATATCGCTTTGAAATGGTTTTTGATTTTGGCAAAAAAAAAATCTACTTATACAATTTTAAGCACTTTCGCACGGGACATGTCGCATGGTACATATCGCATGGGATATTTATTCCCATCATGATAATTGTGTAAATTCAGTTGTTCTTTTGACAAAATTATATTGTAATGCCGATTAAGATTGCCAACCGCCAAATTTTTATTTTTTTCTTTGATTTTTTTAAAAAAACATGGGTCCGTCGAATATGGGCAACCCTGTACACTTGGAACACTTAGGGAATTCAAGTACAAACGATCTTAAAAGCTGGATTACCAAATTTAAGCACAAGATTCTCATTTTAAGTACGTTTGGGAAATATATATGTATTTAAACTTAATTAAATAAATTGAATCAAAAATCTTCTTCCCAAAATTTTAAGAGAAAAACATTCTTAGTTCAATTACGGTCATACCTAAATTGGGTAAGAAATATTTTTCTAAGTGTAAGTAAAGAACAGACAGAATACTTAATAAGAAAGTGCCTTAATAATGCCCTAGATCAGCAGAGGGCAGATAATTTGAGTTTGGGAGCAGTCCAACAACAACAGAAAAAACAAACAACAACCCTTCTAAGCGAGGCTCGAGTAGAGCAGTCGACTGTTTGCCCTAGTTTTGTGCATTGCATTGCATGCATTTTGTTTTTGTTACTCTTTCGACTGAACGGCTCTTAAACCTTTCGTCCACTCACTAAATTACTTCAAAACAAGTCCCATACGAACCTTATCACTGCACTAAAATACTCGCTTCCTTTTCCAGGCCAGGACACCAGATAAACATCCGTTTTGTGCAACACAAACGACAATTATCAGCGACATGAGCAAACCAATTGTGCGGCAGTCCCACACATTTTTCCACCTGCTCCCCGCACCCCACACACCCTGCAGTGACCGAGTGCGTGTACAGGAAGTGGATGGGCGATAGAACACACACACACACACACAGAACTGTTGCCATTTTTGGAGCAAGTCAGTTCATTTGTGTGTGTAATTGTTGCCCAAGCTGCTGGTAACAACCGGGGGCCACAAAAACTGATTACAGTGTTCAATAATAGTCGAAATGTATGCGAACCCTTCCGCCACTTCCGTGTCCGTGTCGGTGTCAAAGGTTAGTCGCCAATTTTGGACGTTATTAAATTTATTCAATACTTTTAGAGTGGCCTTAAAGCTAAAACAAAAAAAAAATAGATCAATCTATATATATAATCAATGGAAAACAAATTTTGTTCTTAACAAAAAAAAAAAAAAACACACACATTTACACATAGGATAGGTAAGAGGTACGGGGTCAATGCCAAGATTGGAGATTCATTTTTTTTTTTGATTTGAAAAACGATTTGTGAATTGTTTACAAAAGTTGGAAATCAAACTCAGTTTTGGCAATTTTTAATCAATTTTGGGAACTAGTTCCATTAGTTTTGAACTGTTTTGAATAATTGCTTTTGTTTTGATCAAAAAGTGAATCAAAGACTTTATATTTAGTTTTTTATTGGAACTGGTTCATTAAGTTTTCTAACATTTTTAGCAATTTTCGAACTAGTTCCAACAGTTTTGTTCACTCTGAGAACTAGTTAATACACTGATTGTTTTAAAACTGCTATTTGAAAAGTATTTTCGATAAGAAACTGATTAATCCTAGTTCTCAATTTCACAATGGAACTAGTTCATATCAAATTCATAAAGTTAAAACGTAAAAGTGATTTTATTCTTAATTCTCGATCAAAGGATTTTCAAACACTTTCCAACTGGTTCATACAAGTTCGGTTCGCTTTTGGAACTAGTTCAAAAAAAACTTGAAATCAAACTCAGTTTTGGCAATTTTTAATCAATTTTGGGAACTAGTTCCATTAGTTTTGAACTGTTTTAAATAATTGCTTTTGTTTTGATCAAAAAGTGAATCAAAGACTTCATATTTAGTTTTTTATTGGAACTGGTTCATTAAGTTCTCTAACATTTTTAGCAATTTTCGAACTAGTTCCAACAGTTTAGTTAATACACTGATTGTTTTAAAACTGCTATTTGAAAATTATTTTCGATAAGAAACTGATTAATCCTAGTTCAGTTTAATTTGGGAACTAGCTCAATTTCACTATGGAACTAGTTCATATCAAATTCATAAAGTAAAAAAGTAAAAGTGATTTTATTCTTAATTCTCGATCAAAGGATTTTCAAACACTTTCCAACTGGTTCATACAAGTTCGGTTCGCTTTTGGAACTAGTTCAAAAAAAAAATTGAATGATTTAAAACTGACAATTTGGAACTAGTTCCATTAGTTTTGTATGCTTTAAAAACTTTTGTTTTGATCAAAAAGTGAATCAAAGACTTCATATTTAGTTTTTTATTGGAACTGGTTCATTAAGTTTTCTAACATTTTTAGCAATTTTCGAACTAGTTCCAACAGTTTTGTTCACTCTGAGAACTAGTTAAAACACTGATTGTTTTAAAACTGCTATTTGAAAAGTATTTTCGATAAGAAACTGATTAATCCTAGTTCAGTTTAGTTTGGGAACTAGCTCAATTTTACTATGGAACTAGTTCATTTTAAATTCATAAAGTTAAAAAGTAAAAGTGATTTTATTCTTAATTCTCGATCAAAGGATTTTCAAACACTTTCCAACTGGTTCATACAAGTTCGGTTCGCTTTTGGAACTAGTTCAATTCATAAAGTTAAAAAGTAAAAGTGATTTTATTCTTAATTCTCGATCAAAGGATTTTCAAACACTTTCCAACTGGTTCATACAAGTTCGGTTCGCTTTTGGAACTAGTTCAAAAAAAACTTGAATGATTTAAAACTCAATAGGAATTTGTTTTGTTTCCTAAAACTGGCTACCATTTCCCTCTCTGAACCTTGGCACTTCCCCGTATTCCCTCCCCCCACATAGGTACAGGATATTTCACATATTTGACAGCTTCTTCTGCTTCTTAGGTATCCTTTGTCTTTGCCTCATCCTGAGTGTCCTGCACATAGGCATGATTCTCAATACCATTCGGCCGTTTCGCCGTTGTTGTTGCCGCTGGTTCCGTATGCTCCAAGGACTCGTGTATCACATTTGAAATGATGCCATTCAGTTGACCCTTGGCCTCGCTGGCCAAAGCCAAAGCCTCGATGGCATTAATATTGCCATTGGTATCCTTAGAGGCGCCACGTTCCGTATCCGTATTGCCCGTAAGACGACGCTGTTGCAGCTGAAAGCGATACATCCACCTGAATAAAAAAATGACAAGTGAGTAAAAACACAAAAATACGAAATGACAAACCTCACTCACAGAAAGATGACCACCGAGAATAAGGTCAAAGCTCCGCCCAGCAGAAAGAACGCACCCGGCAGCACCCTCAATGTGGATGCATACAGCGTGGTATACATGGGCGCAAACACCATGGGCATTAGGGCCTCGGCCACTCCAAACAGTGAGTTCACCTTGCCCAATTCATCTTTGCACACCAATTTGGTGGCTATCGACCGCATGGCTATAAATGCCGTGCCATTAAAGATTTCCACAACTCCACCCAAATACATGTGCCAGGGCAAAGTGGCGAACGCATAGACAAATGAGGACAGTATCTTTGAGGTGCTGGATAGTACACCCACCAGAGCATCATCAATCTGCAGCTTATGCGACAGTATGCCCACACAAAAGATGACGCCTATCAGACCCGTGCACATGGCATATGTGGAAAAGAAACTAAACTCCACCTCGGACCAATTGAAACGGAAACGTGTGAACAGATACATAACGGCCAATTCACCGTGCAGTGGTCCAATGATCACCATGATCACAATCAGCAGCAAAATCACACGCTTGCGTCGTTGATTCTCACCCTTCTTGAAGGCCACACGGAAGGTTTGCACCACATGCTCCTTGTCAAAGAAATCGGCCAGCAGACTCTTCTGTGATGAGACACTCTTCTCCGGCCGGGACATGGGTTCCTCCAGAAAGAAGAAGCCATAGATGAAGGCAATCACATAAAAGGCAGCCGAAATGGCAAAGACACCATAGAAACCGATTCTTCTGCAAATTACAAAATTCAAAATCAAATCTTTTTGAGAATCTTGAGCGGAAATAAAGCGGTGCATGGCAAAGTTCGATGCTTTATGTGATCAATAAGTTAGTTCTTACAAAGTATGACTTTACCTCAATAATGTAAACCAATACACACCGCAAAACACCACAACACCGCATTCTACAATGACCGCATTTTCATATTGTATCAGCTCCTAATATCGCGTTTCAATATAGGCCGCGTTCAGCAGAAAAACTTGATCCCTGATCAATGATATATTTCTTAGTAATTTACGTTGCCTACTTTTCCTCTTGTGTTTAATATGATATTTATATAAAGCTTTTCACAATGTCAATTAAACAAGACCGCCTAAAAGTATGCCAAAAAATAAGAACAGTTTTATTAAACTGATCACTGATCAAGTGTCTCTGCTGAACGCGCCCATTGTAAACACCACCTTAGTTTAATCTTAGTTAGGTTTGAATGATTAAAAGCAAATTCAAAAACCTTTGAATGAAAGGTTTCATTTCTGAAGATATACACCTTTTTTCCAAAGCTACCTTTTTCCCCCATCGAAAATCTAGCAATTTCTCGAAAACTGTCACACCTAAAAATTTCTGTACTTAATTTTCGGACTTGGAGAACTGTTTTACACAGGGATCAGCTGACAAATGGCTAGGAAGCGCAAAATGTTATAACATTTGTTAACTAGTGTAATTGCAGCTTTTTATTTCTAACCGTTTAGACTGTGCGTATTTCTTATCCTGGTAGTACATATTAGAATTTGGTTGTAAGAGGTTAATGTAACGCTTGTAAAATGCAATAGCAGAAAGCGATGTAATATTGAAAAGCGGTGTTAAAGCGGTGTTAAAGCGGTGTTAAAGCGGTGTTAAAGCAGTGTTAAAGCGGTGTTAAAGCGGTGTCGAAGCGGTGTTAAAACGGTGTTGTCTTGTTTTGCGCGGTGGAGCGGATTCTATTTATCCTTAGCTTTTATTTCTTATCCTGGTATTTCTTATCCTGGTAGTACATATTAGAATTTGGTTGTAAGAGGTTAATGTTACGCTTGTAAAATGCAATAGCAGAAAGCGATGTAATATTGAAAAGCGGTGTTAAAGCGGTGTTAAAGCGGTGTTAAAGCGGTGTTAAAGCGGTGTTAAAGCGGTGTTAAAGCGGTGTTAAAGCGGTGTCGAAGCGGTGTTAAAACGGTGTTGTCTTGTTTTGCGCGGTGGAGCGGATTCTATTTATCCTTAGCTTTTATTTCTTATCCTGGTATTTCTTATCCTGGTAGTACATATTAGAATTTGGTTGTAAGAGGTTAATGTTACGCTTGTAAAATGCAATAGCAGAAAGCGATGTAATATTGAAAAGCGGTGTTAAAGCGGTGTTAAAGCGGTGTTAAAGCGGTGTCGCGGTGTTACGGTGTTGTCTTGTTTTCGCGGTGGGCGGTTCTTTTTCTTAGCCCTGGTTTTCTTATGGTTCTATTAGAATTGGTGTAGGGTTAAGTACGCTGTAAATCAATAGCAGAAAGCGATGTATTTGAGCGGTGTGGCGTGTTAATGCGGTGTTAAAGCAGTGTTAAAGCGGTGTTAAAGCGGTGTCGAAGCGGTGTTAAAACGGTGTTGTCTTGTTTTGCGCGGTGGAGCGGATTCTATTTATCCTTAGCTTTTATTTCTTATCCTGGTATTTCTTATCCTGGTAGTACATATTAGAATTTGGTTGTAAGAGGTTAATGTAACGCTTGTAAAATGCAATAGCAGAAAGCGATGTAATATTGAAAAGCGGTGTTAAAGCGGTGTTAATGCGGTGTTAAAGCAGTGTTAAAGCGGTGTTAAAGCGGTGTCGAAGCGGTGTTAAAACGGTGTTGTCTTGTTTTGCGCGGTGGAGCGGATTCTATTTATCCTTAGCTTTAAAACCTAAACACCGCTTTATTTAAAATGTGGTGCCTACTTATACTAGCAGTTCTCTGTTATACTCACTTGAGCAGCACTCCACTAAAGGCCATGCCCACCGGCACGCCCACCGAAAAGCATACATTAAGTATACCAATTCGTAGAGTACGATCCTCCTCTGAGGTTATATCCGCTATATAGCTAAAGACGCCCATTAACATGGTAAACCAGCCGCCGCTAAGTGAGGGAAATATGGCCTCTGTTAGGGCCGCCACCTCCACGGGTGTATTCTCAAAGTAAACGCATAGCATGAGTCCCACCACACCCAGAAATTCACCCACAACTGGTATCAAAATGCAGGGTTTGCGTCGACGATGACGATCACTCCAGGAGCCCCAGAATAATATAAGCAGGCAGGGAAATAAGGACTGAATTATGGTCTTCCAGGCAGCCACACGTGCCACCATTTGCTGTATCGTTTCCTCCTGCCTGAAAATGGAGATAGAGAGAGAGAGTCCAACCTAACGTTTTATGCCCACACTCACATGGTATAATTGGCCGTTTGACGCAGGGTAAGGGCATCGCATACTTCCTGCCCGTAGTCCATATTCACGCGACAGGCCTTCTCCAAATTGAGATTCTGTGTGGCCAGATTGGACAATACACTGGGCATTATGTAGGCGGCAAGTATGGGCTCCACGGTTATATTATTGCCCACAAGTCGCAGCTTTTCTCGCCATGTTCGCTTCACTTTGGTATCCTTTTTCTCTTGGCTGTTTGGAGTTTGGGAATGATTAAGGGTATATTTGTTGTCTTGCTTGGATAGATCCAAGCTGCCGTCTTTGGGGGCCATCTGGGGAAATAAATTTAAACAGTCAGCTTAAAAGTAGGCAACACTTTTATGGAACTTTGAAATATTTGCATCAAAAGCTTGTTGTATGAATTAATACCAATTTTTATCAGGGAAGAAACCAATAAATATAAAAAAAAAAAGTAAGAAAGTCGGTCAAGCCCGACTGTAATATACTCTGTACCTGTTTGTATATAACTAATAACTTTAAAGTGTGCGGTCACAAAAACTGCGCAAGTGCTGCCCAGCGTACTTATTTGATTTTCTTATAACTCGAATATCGTTCATCTGATCTGGAAACGGTGTATGGTGGATCGATAAGTAATGACGATTAAAATATATGCCTAAAAGGTTCAAACAATCTGTCATTAAGATTGTGGAAGATATTCGATTTTTTTCAAATTGTGGGGGTGGCAACTCTACCATCGTTCATCTGATCGGACGGAAAACAATGTATTGGGGTTCGATTAACTCTACTACGCTCGTCGGAAGGAATGATGTAAGATATAGAATATATGTCTAGAAGGTTCGAAAAACCTAACTCTAAAATTGCGGGATATTTGAGGTGTTTTTCAAATTGCGGGGGTGGCAACTCTACTATCGTTCATCTGATCGGAAAACAATGTATGGGAGCTCGATAAGTAATGATGAGTAGAATATATGCCTAGAAGGTTCGAACAACCTAACTCTAAAATTGCGGGATATTTGAGGTGTTTTTCAAATTGCGGGGGTGGCAACTCTACTATCGTTTATCTGATCGGAAAACAATGTATGGGGGTTCGATAAGTAATGATGAGTAGAATATATGTCTAGAAGGTTCGAACAACCTAACTCTAAAATTGCGGGATATTTGAGGTGTTTTTCAAATTGCGGGGGTGGCAACTCTACTATCGTTTATCTGATCGGAAAACAATGTATGGGGGCTCGATAAGTAATGATGAGTAGAATATATGCCTAGAAGGTTCGAACAACCTAACTCTAAAATTGCGGGATATTTGAGGTGTTTTTCAAATTGCGGGGGTGGCAACTCTACTATCGTTCATCTGATCGGAAAACAATGTATGGGGGTTCGATAAGTAATGATGAGTAGAATATATGTCTAGAAGGTTCGAACAACCTAACTCTAAAATTGCGGGATATTTGAGGTGTTTTTCAAATTGCGGGGGTGGCAACTCTACTATCGTTCATCTGATCGGAAAACAATGTATGGGGGCTCGATAAGTAATGATGAGTAGAATATATGTCTAGAAGGTTCGAACAACCTAACTCCAAAATAACTGATCGGAAAACAAGTATGGGGTTCGTAAGAATGATGAGTAGAATATATGTCGAAAGGTTCGAACAACCTCTTTTTTTCGATTTGCGGGGGAGGCAGGGGGCGTGGCAAAAAAAAAACTAAACTTTGATCTGCCTGCAAGTAAAAGAAATATATGTTCCATACACCTCAAACCTCTATCTCTTACCATCTCTGAGATCTCAGCGTTCATACGGACAGACGGACATGTCTATTCGCTCGGTGTTGATGCTGTCAGAATATATATACTTATAGGGTCGGAGATGCTTCCTTCTGGCTGTTCACATTTACAAACCCATATACTTTACCTCGGTAGAGTTAACGAGAGGGCTTAGGCTGGAGTTCTCTGCAGATCTAATTGTTGGAACTAATCTGTGATGCCTTAACATAAAATGATACTCTTAATTGTTTACTTAATCAAACAAATGTTTTAGTGTACAAATCAAAGGGTTCACTTTACTTAAAGACATTTATCAAACTGTCTCATAGGCAAACACACACTCTGACAGGCATAGACAATACATATGTGTGTGAAAGTAAAAGTAATTCTGTAAACACGTTATTGTTCTTCTTGTTGATAAGAGTATTAAGGCGGCGACTTGTTGATTTTGTTGTTTGTTATTTCTGTTGACATTCAGTCTTGACTTTCGCTTGTTTTTGGATTATTTTGTTTTTGCACCGTAAGACATTTCCCCATTGTTTTGGGCATACATGATCTCTAGGAAATGCTATTCCGTGTGTTATCGTTCACCGTGGGGGTGAACGTCTTGATGATAATAAAATTACTTCTTTAAACTAAATGCACATCAATAGTTTGCATTAGAGTTGCAGTTGTTCTTAACCCCCCCTTCTTCTTCCACACTGTTGCCTCTCCGCCACTTATTCACTTGCTAGATACTCGTGTATCTTTATGTCTGTGTGTTTTTGGTTTGAAAATCCCATTCATGGCGAATTGAAAGTCGTTAAAAAATTCGCGTTTTTTTTTATTGTTTTGTCAAGTGCATTTTGTTTTTCTGCTGTGGTTGTTGTTTGCACAATTGTTGCTACATTTTGGTTTAGAGCTTGTTTTGTTTTTGTGTTTTGTTTTAAGCACATTAACCCTTAACTATTCAAGAAGACCGCCTGCTAAAGTATCTCAGCTTTTGTATATTTATTAAAGAATTACTGATTAGTTTCATACGAAAGACAAAGTTTAATTGTCTCAAAACAGTGTTCGTTGATTGAATTCTTGAAATCGATATATAAATTATTGTATTCCACTTAAAGAACAAAAACTTAAGTAAAAACGTTGTCAATAGATTTTTAGGTACAAATGTATTTGATTTAAGTACAAAAATCGTATTCTCATTTTAAGTAATATTTTTTTCTGTCTCAAAAAACTTGATTTTAGACCGCTTTCGAACTATCAGCCAGCTTAAGGTGATCTTCTAACTTTGAAATAAATTTTTTTCGATTTTTTTGTTTTGCATTATTATTATAGCTTGGACATTCCCCTTTTATCACCTTCAAACCATTTTCAAAAATTCGAAGTAGTTTAGCAGATATAGCCATTTTAGTGGAGCAAAGTTCTTGCTGGAGGAAGCACTCAATAAACCCTTTTTGGGGTCTTATGCCTTTGAAAAAATTTTAATTTTTTGATTTTTTTAGTTTTGCATTAATATTATAGCTTGGACATTCCATTTTCATCCCCTTCAAACCGTTTTCAAAAAATTCGAAGTAGTTTAGCAGATATAGCCATTTTAGTGGAGCAAAGTTCTTGCTGGAGGAAGCACTCAATAAACCCTTTTGGGGTCTTATGCCTTTGAAAAAAATTTTAATTTTTTGATTTTTTAGTTTTGCATTAATATTATAGCTTGGACATTCCATTTTCATCCCCTTCAAACCGTTTTCAAAAATTCGAAGTAGTTTAGCAGATATAGCCATTTTAGTGGAGCAAAGTTCTTGCTGGAGGAAGCACTCAATAAACCCTTTTAGGGGTCTTATGCCTTTGAAAAAATTTTAATTTTTTGATTTTTTAGTTTTGCATTATTATTATAGCTTGGACATTCCATTTTCATCCCCTTCAAACCGTTTTCAAAAATTCGAAGTAGTTTAGCAGATATAGCCATTTTAGTGGAGCAAAGTTCTTGCTGGAGGAAGCACTCAATAAACCCTTTTTAGGGGTCTTATGCCTTTGAAAAATTTTAATTTTTTGATTTTTTAGTTTTGCATTAATATTATAGCTTGGACATTCCATTTTCATCCCCTTCAAACCGTTTTCAAAAATTCGAAGTAGTTTAGCAGATATAGCCATTTTAGTGGAGCAAAGTTCTTGCTGGAGGAAGCACTCAATAAACCCTTTTAGGGGTCTTATGCCTTTGAAAAAATTTTAATTTTTTGATTTTTTAGTTTTGCATTAATATTATAGCTTGGACATTCCCCTTTTATCCCCTTCAAACCGTTTTCAAAAATTCTAAGTAGTTTAGCAGATATAGCCATTTTAGTGGAGCAAAGTTCTTGCTGGAGGAAGCACTCAATAAACCCTTTTAGGGGTCTTATGCCTTTGAAAAAATTTTAATTTTTTGATTTTTTAGTTTTGCATTAATATTATAGCTTGGACATTCCCTTTTTATCACCTTCAAACCGTTTTAAAAAATTCCAAATAGTTTAGCAGATATAGCCATTTTAGTGGAGCAAAGTTCTTGCTGGAGGAAGCACTCAATAAACCCTTTTAGGGGTCTTATGCCTTTGAAAAAATTTTAATTTTTTGATTTTTTAGTTTTGCATTATTATTATAGCTTGGACATTCCATTTTCATCCCCTTCAAACCGTTTTCAAAAAATTCGAAGTAGTTTAGCAGATATAGCCATTTTAGTGGAGCAAAGTTCTTGCTGGAGGAAGCACTCAATCACCCTTCTGGGGTCTATGCCGTCTTTTTACTCACGAAAAATTTTAATTTGATTTTAGTTTTGCGTAATGATGGTCTTGGGAGGATTTTTTCACGCGTCACCTGGAGTTTCAGAGTGCTTATCTGGCGCGGTGGGGTTTTTCCCTTTCTGTTCAAGCCGTCTCGGCGGTCAAAACCTTGGGGGGTTTTGTTTTTTATCGTAAGTCCCCAAAGCTCTATATGTGATAATTTGAGCAACTGGTTGGAAAATCAAAGTGTCATTCATTATCATTTGATTGAGTGTTAAGTATTTAATATAATAATAATAAAAAGTGTGCCAATGACCGACATATTTGCTCTACTTAGCTCAGTTGGCGATGCATGCGAATGTTAGTCAAATTTTTGAAATTTGATTTGATTTGGTTAATGTAACTTGGGCACCGAACTTACACCGAGCAAAACGCTAATTGACCTTGACAATCATTCGAGCGACCCATAAAGCGCATTTGGCGGGCCAATTTTAATCTTCAACTTCCGTCAAAAAAAAAAAAAAAAAAAAAGATGACGCAGTCGCCCGAAATGTCCGAAAACTGCGAACTAAGTTCAAGCCTGAGTTAATTATGGCACTTGTAGAATTCTATAGTTGCTTTTCATATATCTGATAAAGTTCATTATCAACGCCACAGGCTTTTGTCTGAGGCTTAGAAAGGGACAGGGGGGGGGGGGGGGGCTGGTACTGTCGCTAATGTCGTTTACTTTTATTTTAAATTGCCTTTAATTGTTCGTCTCTCTCTCTCTCTCAATTAATTTGCATTTGAATCACTTTGCCACAAAATGACTATTTTAGAAAAGTTTTACAGCTGTTTTAGCAAATGCAAATGGATATTTATTTCATTTGATTTTTGCCCCCCCCCCCCAACCAAATGTAAACATTTCCATATTTCCACACTTCCCTAATCGCAGCGGCGGCCCTCTTTGTGCATACAAGTCGCTGCAGTCGCTGCAATTGAGGTCGTTTGGCCCATACCCAATACCAACTTGCCGGTCACGTCAAGCGTTTCACTTGTTTTGGCAATGTGCGGGAGTGTAGCTCACAAATTGCTTTTGGTTGAGGAAGTTGCGTGCGGTGACATTTAAAAACAAAACAATAACTGACTAACTGATTGATTGATTGATTGATAAAACCACACCATTAAAACATGTCACATGATTTGGTTGTCAAATTTGATCATATGTTACACAAATTAAATTAAGTCTCTGAAGGTGTTGCGAGCAAAAATTCAATGCCTTATCCAAATCTAACTGACTATTTCGGGACGGTTCTTGTTGATTTGACTGATTGCCAAGAAACGATTTGAGCAGATTTTAAAAATTGAAATTAGGATATAATAAATAAATGAAGTGTGATTTAACCATGTTGTTAAGCTAGAGAAAAAAATATTTAAAAACTTTGACATGGAGTTTTCTTTCCTACCTCAACAAATTATTCTGACATAACTTAGGGCAGCGTATTTGGTCTTAAATATTGCATAAATTACCTATTTTTATTGCAATAAATTATTATATTACATCCTCATTGTTTATCCAATAATAATAGTATTCACACAAAATTAGTTGAACAAATTAAGAAGGGGGGTGTACACTGGTAATATAGCATTTTGTTTAAAGTCATTTGTTATTTTTATGACCGAATGTTATTTAAAGCAGCTAAATGATCTACTGATCCCAAAACTTCCCCTTGACTTGACTGTAACGAATCGGCTCTTTCTAAGTACTAATCAGTAATGTATTTAAGATCTTTTGACCAAAGGTAAAGCTGACGTTTGTAGTTAAAAACGAGCTAACTTCGACTGTGCCGAAGTTTTAATACACTTGAAAAACGTTACTCCAACTGATTTAACCGGTAAAATATATATAGGATATAGATATCAGATATTTAAAATTTTTAAATATAGATAATAAAAATTTGAGACCATAAAAAAAACTTTTCTTACTAAAACACATTTTCCGACCGATCGTTCCTATGGCAGCTATATGCTATAGTCATCCGATTTTGATAAATTTTTTTCAGAATTATGTGACTGCATAAAAAAGTAACATATACTAAGATTAGTGAGGCTACGATGGAAAACAAAAAAGTTTTTCTCACTAGAACTAGTTTTTTGACCCACCGTCTCTATGGCAGCTATATGCTATAGTGATCCGATTTTGATCAATTTTTCCAAAATCATGTGAAAGCATATAAAACTAACATATACCAAGATTAGTGACGCTACGATGGAAAACAAAAAAGTTTTTCTCACAGACCCACCGTTCCTATGGCAGCTATATGCTTATAGTCACCCGATTTTGCAACCATATGTGACAGCAGATGAAACTAACATATACCAAGCTTAGTTTTGACCAGACTTTGGCAGTACACGACGCTAAAATAGTTGAAATTGACATTCAACAGAACAAGTTCTCTAAAAAGTCGATGAGGCCCATTTTACCTTGATGGGAGCGTAAATAATAAAATTGCCGCATTTACGCCGCTGAAAATCCTCGTGGAGATTCAAAGAAGTTGCCTCTTCATGATGAAAAAAGTCCGTTTGCGGCCGTTGGAAACGGTCTTGGGCCGTTTCTTCCAAAATGAAAGGCCTGCTGTTACCATCAACCAGGAGCGTTATCGCGACATGATGACCAATTTGTGATGCCAATTATTCGTCGAAAGCGTAACTGGAGGCAGTTCTGGTTTCAACAAGACGGCGCTCCACCGCACACAAGTCGCTAACAATCGATTTTCTGGAGCGGTGGAGTCTGGCCACCGCGTTCCCGCCCGTTTGACGCCGTCGCTTCTTCTTGTGCGGGGATATTTGAAGTCAAAGGTTTACGTTAACAAGCCAAGGACCGTAGAAGAAGCCTCAGGGCAACATTCGTAAAGAAATAGCCGCTATTCCGGCCGAAATGTTGGCGAAAACGACTGGAAAATGCTGAAAAGGGCACAAACCCTCAACGCCAGAGGCGGCCACGTGAGATATCATATTCAAAATTGATGTAAACAAATCTACTTGGGGACAAATTAAATGATTAAGTTTTCCAACCGCCAAATTTTTTATTTTTTTCTCTGTACCGAAGGCCAGTATATTGGGTTTGTGCAATGTATGCAACAGCCAGAAACATCTCCGACCCCATAAAGTATATATATTCTTGATCAGCATCAACAGCCGAGTCGATATAGCCATGTCCGTCTGTCCGTCTGTCCGTCTGTCCGTCTGTCCGTCTGTCTGTCCGTCTGTCCGTATGAACGAAGAGATCTCAGAGATGGGGAGATAGAGGTTTGAAGTGTATGGAACATATATTTCTTCTACTTGCAGGGCAGATCAAAGTTTAATTTTGATTTTTGCCATACCCTGCCTCCCCGCAAATTTAAAAAAACGAAATAACTCCCACAATTTTCAGATGGATAGTTCGAACATTCCTGAACATTATATTCTACCCCATTTTGAATCGACCCGCCATACATCTTTTTCGATCGATGAACGATATTAAGACCTTATTAAAAGAAAAAAAAAACCAACGCCAACAACAACACCGTTGCCATTGGTAGAACTTACGAGAAAGGAGAGCGAGAGGCAATAGCTAACTGGTAATTTCCCAATTGGACCTTGCCTATGAGTGGAGCGATATAATTGAGATGGCTCCGGTACGAAATTACGCGCTGATTCCGCGTGACTAATATAGATACGTTTTTGTTAATAAATTATATACAAATTTTATAATTTTTACGGGTTTTGTCTGAGGTAGTAGCCCCCATACATCGTTTTCAACCAGATGAACGATGGTTGAAGAGGTGCCACCACTCAGATTTTGAAAAAACCTCACACTTTAAAGTTATTGTTTCGTACAAACAGGTTTAGAGTATATTACAGTCCGGGCTTGACCGACACTCCCTTTTTCTTTGATTTTTATACCCTTGCAGGAGGGTATATTAAAATTGTCACGATGTTTGTAACGCATAGAAGGAAGCATCTCCGACCCCATAAACTATATATATTCTTGATCAGCATGACGAGCTGAGTCTATATAGCCATGTCCGTCTGTCCGTCTGTGCCGTCTGTCCGTCCGTCTGTTTCTATGCTATCTCCTCCCGTTTTAGAGCTATCTTGACCAAACTTTGCAAAAAGTCTTTAAATACACATAGGCTGCACATTTGTCCGGAATCGGCCGGATCGGATGACTATATCATAGCTGCCATAGGAACGATCGGTTCATAAACTAGTTCTAGTGAAAAACTTTTTGTTTTCTATTGAATCGTCACCCAAACTTGATATATATTTTTTTATCCCCCTTCACCCAATTTCGGAAAAATTTATCAAAATCGTGTGACTGTACATATAGCTGCCATATAAACGGTCAGTAAAAAAACTAGTTCTAGTTGAGAAAAACTTTTTGTTTCTATTGAATCGTCACCAAACTTGGTATATATTAGTTTTTTATACTCTTTCACACAATTCTGGAACAAATTTATCCAATATAATAATATATCACATATTCAAAAAAAACCGTTAATAAAAAACTAGTTTCATTTTGAAAAACTTTTTCAAAATTGAATGTCTCAAACTTGGTAATTTCATATAAAACTAACATATACCAAGTTTAGTGACGCTACGATGGAAAACAAAAAGTTTTCTTAACTAGAACTAGTTCTAAGACCGATAGTTCCTATGGCAGCTATATGATATAGTCGTCCGATCCGGCCGGTTTTGACATATTAGTTGCGTGCAGTAAAAAGAAGACTCTGTGCAAAATTTCAGCTGGCGTTCAGCTTAATGGAATTTTAAGGTCGTTTTTCAACATAAAAACCCATTTGTAATCAAGCACACACCATATTTTCTTAGCATTCCCACCGACATGTATTAAATTTCTCCACACATTTTGTACAATATTTTCCCAGTACAATTACAAAACATTTCGCCAAATCTTTTTTTTTTTTTGTTTTGTTTTTGTTTTTGTTTAATTAACTTTTAAACATATCCATTACAGTATTAATAAACTTTTTCCCCCACCCTTTGGCTGCCTCTGGTGATGATTTAATTGAATAATCAGCTGATTTCTATCCCCTGTGAGTTGGAAAAAGAAAATTGGATTGAAAATTGGTTGATTAATTTTGTTAGAGTTTGTTTTGTGCTGAGAAACTTAACCGTTCGACGGGCTGTTAATAAAACAAATATAGAAAATTGTTATTATAATAATTTTCCGCAATTTATTTTTCTTTTTTTTTTTTTGTATAGATTCGTGTTTTTGCTCATTTCCGGCAAATGACAAAACTTTTCACACAACAGAGAGCACACACAGTGCGACAGAGCCCCAAATTGCCCATTACGTTATTAATTGCATGTCTATCGCAGAGATACAGTTATATACATACATGAAGGGGGGGAAATGGCGGGGCTTTAGTTCAGGTCTAAATTGAAAATAATTAAATACAATTAGCTGGCAAAAAGAAAAACGCACACACTTTTTTTTAGGATTTATTTATGCACAATTCAATGATAAAAATGAAGAGCTAAAAATAGCGCAAAGTTAATGTCAAGTTGTAAGCAAAATGCTGCTGAGCTGCTGCTGGCTTATTTAGATAGCACAAAACGCGTGTGCATTGGTGCATTACAATGAAGACCGCCTTCTGTTTTTGTGTTCAGTTGAAGGTTTTGAGGTCAAGTACCAGACTGGGCGGTTTTTTTTTTATAAATTAATATATCTAGTAGATATAGATACTAATTATGGTTTAAGCATGACTGTCAGCGTCAGACATTCAGCCAATTCATGTTGCAAAATTAACTGAAAATAATAAGCTAATAAAAAAATCTAAATGATTGTATATAAAATACATGATTTTACAGCAAGCGGCAAAAGTCCCAGCTTTTTTTTTTTGATCAGTGTCGAAGTTTTTGTACCCTTTCAAAAGTCGGTTTAAAACCAAAGTAAAGTAATAGAACCAGTTGGGAATTTTAAGGACAGATTCGTGTTGAAAATTTTGCATTTTCAATGGCATATTTTTTTTTTGGCTTGGCCTTTTTAAGATTATTTCGTACTTAATCCACAAAATCTTGTACTTGAATTAAGAATACGTTTTCTAGCATTTTTCGGCCAACTGTAAGTACGAAAAATAATTGATTTTAGAATGTTTGTTCTTATTTAAATTAAGAATTTACCGGTTAGTTTGGGCATAAGAACAAAATTTACTTAAAAAATTTAAGTACAAAATGGTATAAATTCAATCCCGATTGCTTTAGAATTTTGTCAGTCGGAATTTTAACTGGTTCGTTGTAAAACCGGTTTGCAGCCGGTTTACACCATGAAGTTAGCTTCATGAAGCTTTCTTCTATTTCGTTTTAAGGCATCATAAAGTTCGTTTTCTACTTGCCTGACAAACACGAGTTATCGATAGGCAATTTTAGCAATCTGGCAAATCGGTAGAAAGCAAAAAAATTATTAATTCTCCACAAACAAAAAACTTCATAAAGAAAATTTCATCGTAAAATGCGGCCTAAAATTATTTGGATTAAGCTTTGGCAAGTGTATTAAAACTTCGGCACAGATGAAGTTAGCCTTGCCTTTTCGTTTTTATACCCTTGCAGAGGGTATATTAAAATTGTCACGATGTTTGTAACGCATAGAAGGAAGCATTTCCGACCACATAAAGTATATATATTCTTGATCAGCATGACGAGCTGAGTTCATTTCCGTTTGTCCGTCTGTCCGTCTGTCCGTCCGTCCGTCTGTCCGTCTGTTTCTATGCTATCTCCTCCCTCAGTTTTAAAGCTATCTTGACCAAACTTTGCAAAAAGTCTTTAAATACAAATACGCTGCACATTTGTCGGAATCGGCCGGATCGGATGACTATATCATATAGCTGCCATAGGAACAATCGGTTCAAAAACTAGTTCTAGTGAGAAAAACTTTTTTGTTTTCCATCGTAGCGTCACCAATCGTGGTATATATTAGTTTTATATGCTTCCACACAATTGTGGAAAAATTTATTAAAATCGGATGACTATAGCATATAGCTGCCATATAAACGGTCGGTCCAAAAACTAGTTCTAGTGGGAAAAACTTTTTTGTTTTCCATCGTAGCGTCCCCAATCGTGGTATATATTTAGTTTTATATGCTTCCACACATTTAAAAATTTATAAAATCGGATGATAAACTAAGTGCTATATAAACGAGGTAAAACTAGTTTTAGTGAGAAAAACTTTGTTTCCAGTAGCGCACCAATCGTGTTATATTAGTTTTATTCACACAAATTTTGGAAAAATTTATCAAAATCGAATGACTATAGCATATAGCTGCCATATAAACGGTCGGTTCAAAAACTAGTTCTAGTGGGAAAAACTTTTTTGTTTTCCATCGTAGCATCACCAATCGTGGTATATATTAGTTTTATATGCTTCCACACAATTTCTGGAAAAAATTTATCGAAATCGGATGACTATAGCATATAGCTGCCATAGGAACGATCGGTCCAAAAACTAGTTCTAATGAGAAAAACTTTTTTGTTTTCCATCGTAGCGCCACCAATCGTGGTACATATAAGTTTTATATGCTTCCACACAATTCTGGAAAAATTTATCAAAATCGGATGACTATAGCATATAGCTGCCATATAAACGGTCTGTCCAAAAACTAGTTCTAGTGGGAAAAACTTTTTTGTTTTTCATCGTAGCATCACCAATCGTGGTATATACTAGTTTCATATACTTCCACACAATTCTGGAAAAATTTATCGAAATCGGATGACTGTAGCATATAGCTGCCATAGGAACGATCGGTCTAAAAACTAATTCTAGTGAGAAAAACTTTTTTGTTATCAATGGTAGCGCCTTTCATTAACTGCAAGGGTATTTAAAACATCGGCGTAGCCGATGTTAGCCTTCTATTTTTTAATATATTTAAAAAAAAAACGGATATAATTAAGACACACATAATAAAATTTTCGCTTGGCTTTAAAGATATAAATTTATGCACTTTGAGTCTATTTAGTTGAACTATAAAATTAATTCGCTTGCAATTTTAGTAACATCAAAACCTAAGCATGTTTAGTTCTTTATAGAAACTAAGCAAGATATAGCCCAGCTTTAAGTGTCAGTGGGAATGGCTGGTTTAGGCAGCATTGCGCTGCTATAAATTTCATATCGATTAAAATATGATTATATTGTTTGCCCACCACTGGTTAAAGGGTATCAAAATAGTCGTAGATACACACATACGCACTTACCGGATTTTACGGTAATTCCGGCAACAAAAAAAAAAAAAAAACGAACAACAAAAACAAAACACAAAACACTAATTTGGCCAATCAAAACAAAACACAAAAAAAAAATAAAACAAATTTTCTGAAAAATGCACAAAAAAATTCGATAGAAAATGTTAAAAAGACATTTTCAATGAAATCGTTTAACTAATAATTAAATTAATTGCAGTTTATATAAAAAAAAAAAAAAAAAAAAAAAAAAAAAGTTTGACATGCAACAACAATAGAAAATACTGAGAAATTGTCAAACAAAAGCCCACGCACACACACACACACACACACACACACACAGGCGGTGAGTGAAGGAGAGAGAAAGCTACGAGTGGGGGAGGCTGTAGCAGGGGGGTGGGGGCAGGGGAGGGGTTGACAAACGAGCGCAAACAAATTTCACGACAAACGCAAATTTGATTTAATTTACATGTCTTTAATAAAATTAGTAAAAAAAAAAAAAACACACACACACACACATACACAGAGTAGTTGCTAGGAAAACTCACTTTCTCGTACTATGATTTTCTGGTTCAACCTGCAAAACGTATTGAGGATTTCAACTACAACAACATGTTCCTCTTTTTTGCAAGTGGTTGTTGCTGTTGTTGTTGTTGTTGTTGCGGGGATCACTTGCACAACTAAAAACAACTTAAAAAAACCTTATATTTAGTAATAAAAAACGCCTGCTGCTAGTTAAACGAGCTTCTGCCTTGACTGTGTCTAAACCAGCGACGTTGAGCTGAACTCAGCGACTAAAATTCGTATTGAATTTGATGAGTGCCACCACCACCACCACCGACGCGACGCCACACGGGCTCCGGCTGTCTCCCACATTCGTTTTGTTGAACGATCGTCAAAATCAAGCAGCAGCAGCTGCAGTCGCAGCGACGTACGCGTCGTTAAGCGCGCTTAACTATGCCAAAAAAAAAAAAAAATCACAAAAACAACAAAATAAAGTTAAATGTAAGAAACCAATAAATTCACATCAACTGATCCACTGATCCATCTGCATTCAATCAATTGCGATCTACGTCAATTTGCTATTCCAATTTTTGTTTAATTTTTTTTGCATTGTCATTTCTATGCAAATATCGTTAGCACTTTTTTTTTTTGTTGGTCTAAAATGTAACTCAAGTGTTTTGTTGCTTCACCTTGTTATCAAGTGGCAGCCCTCCCCCCCCACTCCACCCCACCACAGCCCTTCTGTATTAAACAATGCAAAAAAAGAGAGAGGCAGCCGATGAAAATCATATTTTAAACAAGTTAATAAAACAAATCTTATAAATGAAAAAAAAATAATAAAAATGATTGTCCCAGTGAAATCTTTGGCTATTCAGATTTGGACAGTATAAAGTGTTTATATTCACTATTTTCCCGGACATATTAACTATTTAAAAAAAGATAGACTTTATAGCTAACTTCGACTCGGAATACCCAAGAATTAATACACTTGAAAAGCTTTAGTCCAGACTGATTTAACTGGAAAAATATATAAAGGATATAGATTTTGATCAAATATTTTAAATTTTTAAATCATTGAAAATAATAATTTGATACCATAAAAAAAAAAACTTTTCTTAGTAAAACAGTTTTTGACAGACCGATCCTATGGCAGCTATATGCTATAGTCATCCGATTTTGATAAATTTTTCAAAATTGTGTGAAGGGTTTTAAAACTAATATATACCAAGAATGGGGACGCTACGATAGAAAACAAAAAAAGTTTTTCTCACTAGAACTAGTTTTTTGACAGACCGTTTATATGGCAGCTATATGCTATAGTCATCAGATTTTGATAAATTTTTCCAGAATTGTGTGAAGCATATAAAACTAATATATACCAAGATTGGTGACGCTTCGATGGAAAACAAAAAAGTTTTTCTCACTAGAACTAGTTTTTGACCGACCGTTTATATGGCAGCTATATGCTATAGCCATCCGATTTTGATAAATTTTTTTGGAATTGTATGTGAAAGCATATAAAACTAATAAATATCCAAGATTGGTGACGCTTCGATGGAAAACAAAAAAGTTTTTCTCACTAGAACTAGTTTTTTGACAGACCGTTTATATGGCAGCTATATGCTATAGTCATCCGATTTTGATAAATTTTTCCAGAATTGTGTGAAGGGGTATAAAACTAATATATACCAAGATTGGTGACGCTTCGATGGAAAACAAAAAAGTTTTTCTCACTAGAACTAGTTTTTGACTGACCGTTTATATGGTAGCTATATGCTATAGTCATCCGATTTTAATAAATTTTTTTGGAATTGTGTAAAAGCATATAAAACTAATATATACCAAGTTTGGTGACGATTCAATAGAAAACAAAAAAGTTTTTCTCACTAGAACTAGTTTATGGACCGATCGTTCCTATGGCAGCTATATGATATAGTCATCCGATCCGGCCGATTCCGACAAATGTGCAGCCTATGTGTATTTAAAGACTTTTTGCAAAGTTTGGTCAAGATAGCTTCAAAACTGAGGGAGGAGATAGCATAGAAACAGACGGACAGACAGACGGACAGACGGACATGGCTATATAGACTCAGCTCGTCATGCTGATCAAGAATATATATAGTTTATTGGGTCGGAGATGCTTCCTTCTATGCGTTACAAACATCGTGACAATTTTAATATACCCTCTGCAAGGGTATAAAAAATACATTCCATTGGCAGCTTTATGTTACAGTCATCCAGTCCGTATGGTTCCGGCATATATGATATATTTCAAGCTGGCTGTTCGACCACTAAAAAACACAGAATAGTTTTTTTATAAAAGTGTCCATTAGCAAAGAGTCATAGGCTGTGTCTGTGAAACGGTTCGGAAAGTGAATATAAAGTAAAATATGTTCGCGGTTCAATAACCGGTTCAGCAACAGTTTGAATCGGTTAAAAAGTGGTTCAGAGTTTTAACAGAAAAATTTATATAATTTTTAACTCTCTCATCACCTTAATCAAAATTATTTCGAATTTTGGGATAGATAAATACCAAAACTTTTTGAAATCAGAGACGCTTCTTTCGTTGCGCCACAAACATCAACAACAAAATGTATATTTAATAGTTGTTGCTTCAAGATGCAATCTTTATAACTTATAACTTTTTATTAATATAGTCAAATTTAAGCAGAAGCAGACAAACTAAATATAACTAACATGTGAGCATATGCATATCTTACCGGAAAGATTTGCAAGGGTACAACAACTTTGTCACAGACAATATTGTGTGTGTGTTTGTGTGTTGGCCTTCTCGTTTATTAACTGATTGATTTATAGACAATAGAGTTGAATGTGTAAAGGCGCCATCAGCACTTAATTTCCTACCTCAAGATATGGATGGAAAATTATTCAATATCAACAAAAATATATATAGTCAATTTAAGTTAATGGCGTATAATAAATAAAACAAGTAAGAGCGCTGCAATACCATGTACCCTTGATTTTGTAAGCCAATAGTGCTTTTAAAGATGTCTGAGTAATATTTACTGCCAAAACTTGGCAATGTTTTTTTAAACGATTTTAATGTGCTTTTAGAAAGAAAGACAGACAAACATAAACTGACAAACTGACAAACTGACAAACATGACAAACAGACAAACAGACAAACAGACAAACAGACAAACAGACAAACAAACAGAAAACAGACAAACAGACAAACAGATAAACAGATAAACAGACAAACAGACAAACAGACAAACAGACAAACAGACAAACTGACAAAAACAGACAAACAGACAAACAGACAAACAGACAAACAGACAAACAGACAAACAGACAAACAGACAAACAGACAAACAGACAAACAGACAAACAGACAAACAGACAAACACAAACAGACAAACAGACAAACAGACAAACAGACAAACAGACAAACAGACAAACAAACAAACAAAGACAAACAGACAAACAAACAGACACGCAAACAGACAAACAGACAAACAGACAAACAGACAAACAGACAAACAGACAAACAGACAAACAGACAAACAGACAAACAGACAAACAGACAAACAGACAAACAAAAGAAAACGAAAAAACAAACAGACAAACAGACAAACAGACAACAGACAAACAGCAAACAGCAAACAGAAAACAGACAAACAACAGAGAAACAGAAAACAGAAAAGAAAGAAAACAGACAAACAGACAAACAAAAAGACAAACAGACAAACAGACAAACAGACAAACAGACAAACAGACAAACAGACAAACAGACAAACAGAACAAAAACAGACAAACAGACAAACAGACAAACAAACAGACAAACAGACAAACAGACAAACAGACAAACAGACAAACAGACAAACAGACAAACAGACAAACAGACAAACAGACAAACAGACAAACAGACAAACAGACAAACAGACAAACAGACAAACAGACAAACAGACAAACAGACAAATAGACAAACAGACAGACAGTCGGATATGGCTACATCTGTTCACGCTGATCAAGAATATTTCTACTTTATAGGATTGGAAATGTTTCCTTCTGTCTGTTACATACATTTGCACAACTATATGATACCCTTTTTATCCATTTGTAAAAAGGTATTAAAAATAGGCATAGCGTATGAGTAATTCTAAAAAAAAACTTTAGGAAAACCAGTTAAAACTTTTTTTTAATTATAATACATCAAAATGCTACAAATAGGGTGATTAGACCATGGCCCTACAAATGTCTTACATAAGGAGGTCCAGTCCAGTGTGAAGTACAAGGCAACGCAGTTTTAAGAAACTATAACACTAGATATTAAAATTTTGACTAACTTCTATGTATGTATTTAGCGAAATTTCTTGCGCATTAGTTTTTTTTTAGTGGTGATAAATGCCGTAAGCAATGAAAGTAACGACTGGTATGAGTGAATTTTGGTGACCTACTTGGACGACTTAATAGTCAAATTTTAATAGCAAAAGTCAAAAATGCAAGACTAGTCAGAAAATCAATTAAAAAGGGAATATGTTAGCTGCCGGGTTCGAACCCAGAATCGACAGAATGTGAGTAAAGCATTCAGCTGTCCGATAAGCCAAATATTATACGAATTTCCCTCAATTTTCTTCATTTTCTGTGGGATATTATATAAAAACTAATTTAGTGACTTTTAGTGAATTTTCAAATATTTTCTCAGCTGCCTGAGATAGTATTTCCCCACCGGGGAACCCAACTCCGGCTTCCATCTTTAAAGAACACAACTATATTGAGATGTTAACTAATTACCCCTTGTTCACAACTAAACGGCTGGTTCTATTTTTAGAGGCGAAACAAAAAATAATTGGTGATTGGATGTAAAATTGAAAATCAAATATGGACTTTTAATTCTCCACAAACAAGTTGAATTTAAACAGGAAAAACCATGGAAAATTTCCGCTAGGGAAAAGCGAAAGTGATGTGTTGGGGTATGTGCAATTGATTATATTTTGTTGAATTATCGACACTTAATCGTCTTGTTAATCGCTTCGTGTCATGTAACCAGACAGGCCCCTAACCGTTGGCAACTGAACTGCTGACAGTTGTCAGCATTTTCTATTGTCTTATAGTTTCCATTTTGATTATGCTGAACAAAACTGCAATTGAAAATTTACATAAAACTTTGCCATGGGTAAACAAAGTTGCCACAAAACGACCGAAGTGCAAACATAATTAGAATTGAAAATTAATTAACAACTGCAGCGGCGGAAACACGTTCCAAGCCAGCAAACAAAGCGCACATATTTTTTTCCCTCTCTCATTTTTTTTTATTTTATGGCATCGAATTACCAAATAACTAAATTATTATAATATTTATTTGATGTTTGGGCATGGGATTGGTTCTATAGGGCCCCCCCACTATCGTTACAGTTGAGCAAAGACGAGAGTCAGACGCGAATCATCAATGGCAACTGGCTTTAACTTTTGCGGTCTTTGCGGCATTGCGGCTTTGTAAGTCAAGGGCAAGGGAGGCGTGACCATGGGGCGTGCATCCCAATTAAATAACATTAAGTGCGATAATTATGGTTAATGGCAAATTGCTGCCAAAACAGCGATTAAATTTAGAAAATTATTTTATCCCACGACACTTCATTTCACCCAACAACACGAACATCAATCATAACCAAATGGAACGTGATCAAATCCTTTTGCACAATTCATTGTGATTCAATTATGCATTATGAGCAAATCTGGGAAAAAAAACGCATATGTGTTACATACAATACGTGGGTCGGCTTCGAAGTAATAAAGAGAAAAAACAAGCTGAAAAGTCTTTTAACTTTAAGATTAAATACAGGGTTGCCGGCATATTCGACGGACACACATGTTTTTTAAAAAGAATTCAAAGATATAAATCGATTTTGACCCAAATTTGTAAGCTGTTTGCAATCTGAATTAATAATTAAATATCTGTGCCAAGTAGGTCAATTTGTTTATCCTCGTCAATTGGGAATCATTAGATATTGGCTTCTCAAATGGTTCTCCCAATCGCCTGCGGTGTTGGCGTTGTCGTTGGTTTTTTTTCTTTTACGTATACTCTATATCGTTCACCTGATCGACGAGTGCGGTCGATTCAAATAAATAGTAAATTCTGAAGTTCGAACTCATTTTGAAATTGTGGGAGTTTTCGTTTCTTATTTTTCGAACTTAAAAAATAGACCAACATTTCGGCCGGAATAGCGGCTATTTCTTCACGAATGTTGTCCTTGAGCTCTTGCATTTCTACGGTCCTTGGCTTGTTAACGTAAACCTTTGACTTCGAAATATCCCCACAAGAAGAAGTCAGGCGGCGTCAAATCCATGAAATGGCGCGAACGCAGTGGCCAGTCCAAATCACCACTTGTCGCCGATTTCTTCAGAAAATCGATTGTTATGCGACATTGTGCGGTGGAGCGCTCGTCTTGTTTGAAACATTTCAGAACTGCCTCATACGCTTTCGACGAATAAGTTGGCATCACAAAATTGGTCATCATGTCGCGATAACGCTCCTGGTTGATGGTAACAGCATGGCCATTTTCATTTTGGAAGAAAAACGGCCCAATGACCGTTTTCGCACTAACGCCGCAGCAAACTGTGACTTTTTCGTCATGAAGAGGCACTTCTTGAATCTCCTGAGGATTTTCAGTGGCGTAAATACGGCAATTTTGCTTATAAACGTTAATGGTCCCATTCTGTGAAATGGGCCTTCATCCGTTTTTTCACATTTGACTTGTTCTGTTGAATGTAAATTTCAACTATTTCAGGGCGCTCGCGTGGCGTGTATTGTTCCATGGTAAAAATCTGCTTGGACTGACGCATCAAACGCGGTATGTCATTAAGCGATCTGACATCTCTGTCAAAAGTTATGGCGTTGCCAGATGGGTCCGTCGAATATGGGCAACCCTGTAAATTGTCAAAATAGTCTGAGACCCAAATAATTGGAGAGCTTAATTAGAGCCTTAACGTAATTATTACCTGCTTGAAATAATTCTTTATTAATACAAATCGGAAGACTTTATGATTATATACAAGTTTCCGTTTCAATCTAGTTAATAAGCTTGAGCCAACGAAATGAAACCTTTTGTACTGAATTTGCAAGTGTAATAAAAGCTCTATTCACTTTCTTTATTATTGATCAACTATTTGTGGTTTCGGTGACAATTATATAAAATATTTAAAGTCCATGTTTTTAACACTTTCACCCGATCATTTCGATCACCTCGACAAATTGATTAATTGGATTCTCTAATTGACATCATTTCATGGCATTTTGCATATTATTATATGGTTAGTGATAATTTTGCTAGTTTTTTTATGCTCTGCTCATTAGACGAAAATAAATAAACAAACAAACAAGCGAAACGAAAGGTAAACAAAATATTTAACATAAAAAAATAAAACGAGAAGGCAAAGCTAACTTCGACTGTGCCGAAGTTTTAATACACTTGAAAAACTTTACTCCAACTGATTTAACTGGAAAAATATATATAGGATACAGATATCAGATATTTAAAAATTTTAAATCATTGATAATAAAAATTTGATACCATAAAAAAAAACTTTTCTTAGTAAAACACATTTTCCGACCGATCGTTCCTATGGCAGCTATATGCTATAGTCATCCGATTTTGATAATTTTTTTTCGAAATTATGTGAAAGCATAAAAAACTAATATATACCAAGATTGGGGACGCTACGATAGAAAACAAAAAAAGTTTTTCTCACTAGAAGTAGTTTTTTGACCGTCCGTTTATATGGCAGCTATATGCTATAGTCATCCGATTTTGATAAATTTTTTCAGAATTGTGTGGAAACATATAAAACAAATATATACTACGATTGGAGACGCTACGATGGGAATCAAAAAAGTTTTTCTCACAAAGACTTATTTTTCGACCGATCGTTCCTATGGCAGCTATATGCTATAGTGATCCGATTTTAATACATTTTTCCAGAATTATGTGAAAGCATATAAAACTAACATATACCAAGATTAGTGACGCTACGATGGAAAACAAAAAAGTTTTTCTCACTAGAACTAGTTTTTGAACGACCGTTTATATGGCAGCTATATGCTATAGTGATCCGATTTTGATAAATTTTTCCAGAATTATGTGGAAGCATATAAAACTAACATATACCAAGATTGGTGACGCTACGATGGAAAACAAAAAAGTTTTTCTAACTAGAACTAGTTTTTTGACTTACCCTTTATATGACAGCTATATGATATAGTCATCCGATTTTGATAAATTTTTCCAGAATTATGTGAAAGCATATAAAACTAACATATACCAAGTTTGGTGACGCTACGATGGAAAACAAAAAAGTTTTTCTAACTAGAACTGGTTCTTAGACCGATCGTTCCTATGGCAGCTATATGATATAGTCATCCGATCCGGCCGGTTCCGACATATTAGTTGCGTGCAGTAAAAAGAAGACTCTGTGCAAAATTTCAGCTGAAAAAACTGAGAGACTAGTGCGTAGAAACAGACAGACAGACAGACGGACTGGACGGACAAGCGGAAATGAACCAAGCAGGTCGTCCTGATCAAAATATATATTATGGGGTCGGAAATGAATATTTCGGGAAATTAATATACACTTTTCAAGTGTATAAAAATAAGAACGGTTAAAAATAACGAGTTAACTCGATCAATGGTGAAAATAGCAGCAACAACTAACAAAGCAGCAAATCAACAACTAACTATGACTCTCCATTGATGCGGATGGTTAAACCCCACAAATTGTGGGATGTACCTGCCAGTTAATAATACTTATTATTACATATTTGTACAGCCATTAGGTAGGATAATAGATAAATTTTAGCAAATTATGCCGCCTAATTGAACTGAACTAGCGTGCAAATGGCACGCTATGGAGAGTTTTTAGTTCTTTGACAGACAAAGAATTCTTCTTAACTTGCAACAACAACATTTAACAAAAGTGACAATGAATTTGCAGTTTGCATTAACTACCATTTGTCCCAACCCTTTTAGTAGATTACACATACGCCGCGTGTGTCATTTGTCGTTTGCAATTCGTTTACTAATTATATTTTGCATTTGTGTTTTTACACTGAAAATTCAAATGGTGGAAAATGGGCACAGTGTTTTCTGTTCATTAATCTGCTGGCAAAAACCGCACAATTTGCAGCAGCAGCAGCAACAAGTCCTGTTCGAGTGCCTAGCATGTGTGAGGCTTTGAGGCTTTTCTGGTTACCCACACACACACACACACACACACGCACGTTATATTGTATAATAGCCAAAGTAGCTGTAAAAGTACTGCAAATCATTTGATTCACTTTCATCTTGCTGAGTTGGACACATAAATTAAGCTGTCCATTGCATTTAGCATGCAACCGTTCCAAACTGATTGATTGATTGATGAGGGAGGAAAGGGATTCAAGTGCATGGCATGTTATAAACTAAAATTGAATGAGCTCAGCATCTTTTAAACCAAACTTAACTTACCCTACCCTATATTAGAGTAACCTTTTTGAAGAGTGAAAAACATTTTACCAACTGCAAACAAGTAAGAAAGTCGGTCAAGCCCGACTGTAATATACTCTGTACCTGTTTAATAAAAAGGGTACACAAACTCGCAAGTGCGCCCAGCGTACTTATTTGTTTTGCTTATAACTCGAATATCGTTCATCTGATCTGGAACGGTGTATGGTGGATCGATAAGTAATGACGAGTAAAATATATGCCTAAAAAGGTTCAAACAATCTGTCTTTAAGATTGTGGAAGATATTCGATTTTTTCAAATTGTGGGGGTGGCAACTCTACCATCGTTCATCTGATCGGAAAACAATGTGTGGGGGTTCGATAAGTAATGATGAGTAGAATAAATGTCTAGAAAAAAGCTAACTCTAAAATTGCGGGGTATTTGTTTTTGGGTGTTAACTCTACTATTCGTTCATCTGATCTGGAAAACGAATGTATGGGGGTTCGATAAGTAATGATGAGTAGAATATATGTCTAGAAGGTTCGAAAACCTAACTCTAAAAATTGCGGGATATTTGAGGTGTTTTTCAAACTTATCGTGCGTCAGGGTGGCAACTCTACTATCGTTCATCTGATCGGAAAACGATGTATGGGGGCTCGATAAGTAATGATGAGTAGAATATATGCCTAGAAGGTTCGAACAACCTAACTCCAAAATTGTAGAAGATATACGGATTTTTTCGATTTGCGGGGGAGGAAGGGGGCGTGGCAAAAAAAAACTAAACTTGATTTGCCTGCAAGTAAAAGAAATATATGTTCCATACACCTCAAACCTCTATCTCTTACCATCTCTGAGATCTCAGCGTTCATACGGACAGACGGACGGACGGACAGACGGACATGTCTATATCGACTCGGCTGTTGATGCTGATCAAGAATATATATACTTTATAGGGTCGGAGATGCTTCCTTCTGGCTGTTACATACATTTGCACAAACCCAATATACTCTTTGTACCTTCGGTACAGAGTATAATAATATGTATCTTCATATTCTTTTGACCAACTCTTAATAAAGCCAGTTTTTCTATTTTTTTTTTTATAATTATAGGGAAATGCAACCCATTGAAAAGATTTTCCTTTTACAATTCTAAAAAAGTTTGCAAAAAAAATTAGTCTCTTCCTGCTTCTTTATAATGCTTATGCTTATGTCTCTGGCAATTATAAGGATAATTCATGAGCTGCTTTTTCAACCTCCACCAGCCGTTCTGGCTGGCAGCCGCTTATTAAATTAGCTGCCAAGTTGTGAGCCAATTTCAATTTGTGCTTGGCGTGGCAAACAATTTTTAAGCCATGGCCAGGCTGCCATTTCCTTCCTCTCGTGTCGTTGACATGTTGAGTGAGTGGGTGTGTGTGTGTGTGTGTGTGTGTGAGTGGGTAACTGCATGCCATAGCATACTTTTCAGCGTTTGCCATTCATTAATCAAGTTCAGGGCACTTTAAAGTGGCTCCCCCCCGCCTAAGCATTGTCAGCTGTATAGCTGGGCGTTAACACGCCTCCCCTTCAAACGCATATAAAACATGTTATAATGATGCAATAATAAAGCCACAGCAGTTGGAACAAAATTCTCCAGGGAGGCTTTCACACACACACACACACACACACACACAGTGCGGGTCATAAACGTTGATAAAGTCATAAAAAGAAAGCAAACGCCAAAACCCTAACAGCATCTTTGGTGGGGCCAATGGCAAACAAAAGGCTTAGGAGTCGGAGCATATGCTGCCCACCGCAATAACCACAACTACAAGGCATTGCGGCTGCTTATCAGCAGATGGAGGAGCAACTAAGAACCCTTGGGGGGCTTCTCTTTACTTCTGTCCAGTTTGTGAGTTAAATTGACCGCTCACATGCAACTTGGGGCCATATAAGACAATAAATATATATATATATATATATATACATATATTTGTATGTATGTACATTACTATTTGGAAATACACATAGAAACGGCTAGTGGGGCGGAGAGCAGTTCCCCCGGGGGTGCAGTTCACACGCCAAGCAAAAAAAGCTCATAAAAGGGAAATCAGCAGAGTGCGCAGGGAAATGCTTAAGAAAATATTTAAAAAAAAAAAAAAACAAAACAAAACAGCATAACATAAACTTACTTAACTTATTTTAATTATAATTTTTATACTCTGTACCGAAGGTACAAAGAGTATATTGGGTTTGTGCAAATGTATGTAACAGCCAGAAGGAAGCATCTCCGACCCTATAAAGTATATATATTCTTGATCAGCATCAACAGCCGAGTCGATATAGACATGTCCGTCTGTCCGTCTGTCCGTCCGTCCGTCTGTCCGTATGAACGCTGAGATCTCAGAGATGGTAAGAGATAGAGGTTTGAGGTGTATGGAACATATATTTCTTTTACTTGCAGGCAGATCAAGTTTAGTTTTTTTCCCCCCCCTGCCTCCCCCGCAAATCGAAAAAAAACCGTATATCTTCTACAAT